>JAXQQM020072542.1:0-87593 GCA_034641835.2 Pinus albicaulis | reverse complement strand
TAAAGGGAGAGAGGGGAAGGATGAGAGAGAGGAGTTGTGAGAGAGGAGGAGAGAGGGATCGATAGAGAGATGGAGTTGGAGGGGGAGAGAGGTAGGAAATAAGAAATATAGAGAGTGAGAAGTGGAGAGAGAGAATGAGTGACAAGGGAGAGACGGAGAGAGAGTGTGTATGTTTGGGGGTGAGATAAAGAGACAAAGAAGGAGAGATGGAGATAAGAGGGGATAAAATGAGACATAAGGAGAGAGGTAGGGATATAATATCATAGTTGGTGGGTGAAGAGAGAGAGAGAGAGAGAGAGAGAGAGAGAGAGAGAGAGAGAGGAAGAGAGAGGATGTGAGAGAGTAAAGAGAGGGAGGGAAATAGAGATGAACTTGGAGGGGGAGAGAGAGGTAGGTAAGAAGAAAGATATAGAGAGAAAAATGTGGAGAGAGAGAGAGAGTGGTAAGGAAGATAGAGAGAGAGGGAGAAGGGATAGAAGGAGGAAAGAGAGATATTAGCGGGGGAGAGGGAGAGAAGGGGAAGATAGAGATATAGATGGAAGGTGAAGAGAGGGAAGAAGAGAGAGAGGGGGAGAAGGAGGGAGTGACAAAGATATTGATAGATATGGAGTGCGAGATCATGTGTGTTTAGGGGGGTGAGATAGAGAGACAAAAAAGAAGAGATGGAGGGGGATATAGATATGGATGGAGGGTGGAGAGAGGGAAGAATATTCCTTACACTAGATGGATTGATTTAAGTGGAGATGGTGATTTCTAATCCTATTTTATTATTTGCACTAGACTCATCGATTTTAGTATAGATACTTTTTCTAATGATATTTGATTACTTGCACTAGATGCATTGATTTTAGTGTAGGTTGTGATTTCTAATACTATTTGATTGCTTGCACTCGATGTGTTTATTTCAATGTAGATGTTGATTTATAATTATATTTGATAGCTTGCACTAGATGCATTGATTTCAATGTATATTATTTCTAATCCTATTTGATTGTTTTCACTAAATGCATTGATTTTAGTGTAGAAGTTATTTTCTAATATTATTTGATTGCATATATGATGGTACATTAATTGCATATATGATGGTACATTAATTTTAAAGTAATTGGATTAAAAATATGCATTGATTTTAGTGTAAGCACAAAACGTTATCGAAAATGCACATTGATTTTTGTGTTATAGTAATTTAACCTATTAGTATTGTAGATTAAGAGAGACAATGTATCGTGTTTACTACAACAGCTCGAGCTAAAGATTTAAATGATTTACGATTTAAATTTTATTTTTCATATAATTGATATGAAAAGATGACAAAACTAACAAGGGTGACAATAAGAATAGTAGAAGAGAATAGTTTGAGATTGATCACAATGAAGACTATTTGTAACATGAGTACATTCTTATTATTCATATTTTCTATCTTTCAACGTTATTATTTTCACTTTGCATTCAAAAAAATTATTTCATCATTTTTCATTATTAAAGTTATTAACAATATTTATCATCTCAACAAACTCACGTAACTAAGAAAATTTAAAATTAAAATGACCAAGTTAATCTCATAAATATTTAGCTTATTTAAAATGATTATATTAATATTTGATATATTTACATATTATTGATAAAACTAATCATATCTTCGATAGATTTTCCTTTGCAGCACACGACTTAAACTAGTCTAGATCCATGTCAACTCCAAATCTATCAAGTGTCAAGAGGGATCAAATCTCTCAAGGTACAAACATTTCCTCAAGTTTTGCCCCAAAAAAAAGGTTTCCACCTCAAGAGATTTGATCCCTATCGATGCTTGATAGATCCGAAGTTAAGATAGATCTAAGCTGGTTATGTACCCATTGAATAAAAATGACCCAATTAAAAATCTCACACAGCGTAACATAATACCTTCACTTTAGTTCAATTCACTTAGCGCTAGCATGTGTCCTATAAAGAGGTAAATAAATACCAAATGCCATGAATTGTTCACTTTGGAACTTAAGGGGAAAACGAGATATTTTAAATGTTGGAAAAACTTACGTACATTTTGTTTCTTTAGTTTATTTGACCTACGACTAGGACAACAAAAAAAATTATTTTTCAAAATAAATAATTATTTAAATTTATGTTTTTTAATCTATATCTTGATAAAGTAAAAAAAAAGTTTTAATAAAAAAAAAAAAAAATTCGAACGTGCACAAATTTGAAACCATCCAATATGATTAATTCTCTAGAAAAAAATATATCCAACTTTTTCCCAAGTCACCTCATGTGACAATACGAAAATACGAAAGGAAGAACGTGACAGATACGAAACGAACGTGACCTGCAAAGCTGTAACGTTAAAAATAAAAGATTAGGGTTTAGGCGTAGAAATTTTATTGGAAGAACATTGATGTCACTCAGTTATCATCGCATTTTTGTAGTGCGAGGACCCCCTCAGGCATGGCGGTGGGGTGATCACTGGACGCGGTCACATTAGATGCAGTGAAAATAGCTGCAATTTACTCTCCTTCGCATATACGCGGATACCTTGCCCATGAATGCCACTAGCGTTACAGAGTATATGGCAGGATTTATGGGTGAGTATGTAACAAAAATTACAGATATTGAAGCGGTGTGAATTTTTATTGAACTTCTGAGCTAGTACGAAGGAAACAGGGGAATCATAATCTTGAACTAGGCTACTGAGCTAATAATGCTTCATGGAATTGAATTTCACTTACACGATGTCTGAAGAAGTGTATTCTTTTAGGTAACCCGAAGCTTGCCTCGAGATAATCATTCAATAATTCTTTGGATATCTCCTTGAGTTGTTGTATGTGTTCCACCCTGTGAGTCTGCTAGTTAACTCCTGATTAAACTAAATATTTTAGCTATCAATTCTTACGAAGTAGAATTGGTGATAAGTTTCAAGATGTAGCTGCTTTGTTATTTGTTCAAAATTACCTAGCATCCCATACATAGAGTATCCATAATCCGCTAAGTTACAGAAGGAATAATGGGATTTATCTCTTCCTTGTCTGGAATTTTCAGCAGTCAGCCATGAGATTGGTACTGTTACATTGGGGCTCACTAGACATAATAGTCTTTTCTACTTCTAATAAATTGGATGGAAATTGGAGGTTGGAGAGGAAAGCTAATTAAGTAAAAACCGGATAAAATAATGCTAAAGGAGTGTTTTCATTTTCTAAAAGATATTTTTTTATTTAAAAAAAAAATTGATAAATAATATGCCATTAAAATAATTATTTTATATATTAAAAACTCAATTTATAATATTTAATTAAAATAATTATTTTATAAGTTAAAAAATCAATTTATATTTTATAACATATAATTGTTATAACTAGTTATTTAATGTAGCTATAAGTGACCATTTATACATTTCTTCAATTACCTAAGGGGTTATGGCACTCTCTGCCTTCTCATTTAGCACACCCCTTCTCATTTATTCCTCCATGTAATGGAGCTATAAGTGTCCATTGACCCATTTCTTCAATTACCTCAATGGTTATTGACACTCTATGCCTTCCCATTTAACCACACAAATTCGAATTTATTCCATCGCTTCAATGGAGATAGATATTGTTCTCCTGCTCCACCTCCTCATAGTGATTTCCATCTTGCTTAACAATATCCATGTTCCTTCCAAATCTGATTAAGTTCTTGTGTTCAAGTTTAGTTTTGAACATAGAATCTATTCACTACTTTTGTCATATAGCTTGTTTTGTTGGGATTAAAAGATATAATTCAAAAAGAAAACGATATGAATCGTGGTGATAAAAAGGAAGGTGCAGATCATAAATTGCCATGGAGCCAAAAGAAATATGTAGCAGATTTGGAAGAGCCTCTTTTACAAAAAGAATTAAACGATCTCGTATCATGGGTATTGTCATAATCACAAGTATGCCAAGACTCAGCTAAGTACTCTATATTATATGTTTGTCCGTCCTTTCCTTTCTAGCATTTTCTTATTCATTGATTTTTTATTTTTGTTTGTGTTATAGGTATGTTATTGAAAATAAAAATTGATTATCATTAATGTGTAAATCATTTTTCTTCAAATAAATTAAAATAACTTTTCATTTTTTTTTAAAAATGATGTAGGTTACTTCATTTTTGTGCCTTGCTTTGGTTCCAAATAAATTGATAAATATTTCTTGTTTGAAATTTTTTTTTCATAACAATATTAATCTATTTACATGACAATAGCTTTTAATTTGATACAGGGATGGCAAGTTAATGTTGAATATGGTACAAGTAACCTCTCACTCAAAGCAATGTTATGACTTTGGAAGTTTACTAACATTTATGGATTTTGGTGTAATGACACACTATGTTACATGTCTCAAAACATGGTAGTATTAACACTATGAAAACATGGTGTCACTAACAAGCTTTTTAATGGTACCTCTAGAATTGATACTTATGGATTTGGGTCTAATTATACATGATAATGCACTAATGAACATTAACCACCCATTCAAAGTAAAATTACTAGTTTGATGAAAAGTTACCAATTTGAAAGTTTATTAATGCATATAATATTATTATAAAATTTTCATTTACATATAGGTGTTTAAAAGTACAATTGATAAAAAAAATTATTGTTAGTTGTTGTTTTGAAATTTTATATCATAATTGTTGATAATTATGCTATTTATGCAGGTTGTTTTTTTTTATTTATTATAATTGCTTTAAATTGTTTGTGTGGTTGGTTATTTATTTAAAAATTTTTATTATAATGGTTTCTAATAATCTTATTTAAATTTTAGGTCTTAATTGTTTATAATCATGTCCAACATTTCAAGGGGATAGTCCACCATCATTAAGGATAAAAAATCTTAATGATGTCTAAATAAGTGGTTAGGAATCCTTTAATAACAATGGCCACAAAGTAATTGTTAAAATAATTAAATTTTTTTTTTTTAAACAAAGTCAAAAGTCTAAATAAAAAATTATATATTATAATTTTTTATAACTATATATAGGAACTCAAAGATTAAGAATTTCATATTAGAGAACTTTAAAAAAAAATTACATAATAATATGTCTCTATATAAGGATTAAAGATCATAATTTCACAAATATTAATGAATTGAATTAGATAATAATGTCTCTATATATAAAGAATAAAGATCATAATTGAAAAAATATTAATGAATTGAATTGAAAGGAGCTCTAGTAAGAATTGATAGGTGGAAATTTAAATGAAAAGGAAAGAGATTAAGAATTTCATATAAAAGAACTTTAAAAGAAAAATTACATAATAATATGTCTCATAATTTCACAAATATTAATGAACTGAATTAAATAATAATGTCTCTATATAAGGATTAAAGATCATAATTGAAAAAATATTAATGAATTGAATTGAAAGGAGCTCTAGCAAGGATTGATAGGTGGAAATTTAAATGAAAAGAAAAAGAAAACAGCTAATTCAAGAAGCAAAAGAAAATAGTGTAAAAAGATTAAGAAAGAAAAACATAAATATTTTAGTATAAGATTGAAAAACAAACTAAAATAAAAAATCAATAAATGAATTAATAGATAATAATTATTTATAAAAATTATAATATTAAAAAAACTATATAATATTATACAATATTACACAAATTGATTATTCTAATAAAAATATCAAATTTTATAAATTTTTGAAATTAAAATGTAAACTTTTATTCTAATTAGTACATATAACACTTATCCATTGAAGTGGAAGGCATTGAACTTAATGGGAGTGCGACCCATGCCCTCACACTCCTACTCTGGCACTTGTATCTTTATGAAGGCTTATTTAAGTTCCCAAGGTCGTTGGTCAATGCCTCTCGGTAAGGTTATAACATAGCTGTTGGATCTCTATGTCACTCTCCAACATGCACTTGGTCAAGTTGGTAGTTTTATTTTCACATCTTCTTTATCATTTTCTCGTGCTCTTGTCCCTCACAACCATGTATCTAGAATTTGGTCTCAGGCTCATGTCTCTAACAATCCTGCATCTAGAATTAGAATTTAGAATTAGAATTTGGTGTGGTTGTTTAAGATAGTCTTCTGTCTTTGTGGATGATTTTCTCCAATGCTGTAAGTTTTTTTTAGAAAGGCAAGGCATGGTCTCTAACTCCTTTGGAATATCCAACATGATTAGAAATTTATAATGATTTCTCTTTTCCATGGGCACCTCATATAGTTCCTCACTAGACTCTTTAAGATTATATGTGACCTTTTGATGTCTCAAATGAACTGGCCTTTTTAAGAGTCCATATGATCTTTTGATGTCTCGAATGGCCATGACATGGAAGAGATCTTGTTATATACAAAACAATGGAGGTCCTAGAGATTTGGGGGTTTGCAAATGGGCTTTCAAGAAATATTGACTAACTCAATTAGAAATAGCTTTTCCACCCAACTCTTTGTTTGCTCCACCAAAAAAAATTGATAAACAATCAATCAACTTGAATACCTATCTAATCAACTTAAATACCTCTCTATCCCTATAAAGCAACAACTAATTTTGACCCATGTATTTCATAGACTCTTTTAAATACCTCTCTATCCTTATAGAGCAACAACTAATTTTGACCCATGTATTTCATAGACTCTCTTCCAAATTTCCGAATATTTGTCTTGTCTTTATTCCAAAATTGGAAACAAAAGTTTTAACAAACAAATATAAATCTCTTTTACTACTAAACAAAAACAACTTTAAAAACAAATAAAAATAAAAATAAAATAAAATAAAATAAACCTATAACACTTTATTTCTCATACTCTTAAATTTAAGCTCTTTGTGACCTTAATCTAGCTAAACCATAAAATTATTAGATTGAGATGATGATAAAACTATTAGAGATTAAGATCATTTATTTTATTTTATATGCTACTAAAATTGTACCATCGAATGTTTCAGCGCTCGTCATTTTTTACTACATTCTCATATATAAAAATATGTAAAATTATCATGCTCTCTACGTTTGAAAAATGTATATGACTATACGCAGGTCACTGTTTTTGAGAACATGGAAGAAGCAGAGCTAAGGGAATGCGTACAAAATCACCTAACTTCTGCAAAATCTCGTTCTTCAAAGGCTGCAGCAAAACAAGTATAACATATGTTACAATTCTATGCTTTCGCCTCTATAATTTCTCTGAAGATTTTCATTATAACCTCCGACTTGTGTGGTTATTGGTAGCTATCGAATAATAGCAAACCAAAGGGTCCTAAGTGCCCTAAAAACGGAATGACTACAAACAGTATAACGGCTGCTGTCTGGAAATTTCACTCCGAAGAAGAATCATCCTCGATGTCGTGATAAGAGCTGTGAACTTATCAACCATGGCTTGAGCTTGAGTATAATGACGTAATGGAGAAAGTACTAGAACTTATAATATATCTGCTACTGTGACACCGCTAATTATCAACTAAGTTGATCGGATCAACCAAACATGCCTGATATAATGATATAAGGGGTTATGGTCAAACATGACGACTTGTAATATAAATGATCCACTATATTCGGACTTTCACGTGTAACATAAGTGTTCACCTACAAACAAAATGATTTTTATTACATTGAATGACTCAATTATTTCATTCAATTACATGTCTATTCATTGTGTTATTCAAACTATTTTTAAAATGTGGAGTTGTTGTTAAGAAAATATGAAGTGTTTAGTCCACTCAACAAACCAATCTTACTTATTTTTTAACATTATTATATAAGTCACAAATTACATGATCCAGTATATTTGGACTTTCACGTGTAACATATATTCTAGAAAAACAAAGATGTGTGTAACTACAAACAAAATGATTTTTATTACATACAGAGATATTTGTGTACCTACAAACAAAATGATTTTTATTACATTGAATGACTCAATTATTTCATTCAATTACATGGTGTATTCATTGTGTTATTGATATCTAACTATTTTTAAAATGAGGAGTTGTTATTAAGAAAATATCTGGATTGTTTAGTCTACTCAACAAGCCAGTCTTAATTATTTTTTAAATTAAGTTATTTCAAGTTCCCGTTCCCTTTTAACATTATTACATAAGTCACAAATTACATAAAAATTATATGAGTCTAAAATGGTCCTCATGAGCAATTATGTTCACTCTGGGATGTAGAGACAATGCTCTTATCTCACCACCACATTTATTCCAAGTTCCCTTTTAAAATTATTATATAAGTCACAAATTACATATAAATCATATAAGTCCAAGATGGTCTTCATGAGAAATTATGTTCACTCTATGAGATCTGAGACACTGCTCTTTTCTCACCACCACATGAGCTACCACTTGGTTTCCATTTGAAGCATATGAACCTTTCACCATCTTTGTGAAGCTTTTTATAATTGACATTTCTTAACGACTCGGAAGAATAGCTGAGATATTGAATATTTATATGGAAAAGTTTCCATGATGATACTATGCACCAAAATACACACTTCAAGTTATATAGGTAAACCTCTCTAAATACATAGTTTATCTCAACTCACCTTTCATCACACACACATATGCATACCATAAATGCTAGTTGTTTATAAAATCATGAGGGACTTTCTATTAAGTTCATTATCATTGTCATAGTCTCAAAAGTTTATCATTGTCATAGTCTCAAAAGAATTAAGATTGGTCTCTTGTAAATCTTCTATAGTAGCTATGTTGCACAATTTATTTCATTTTCTATTTAAAAGCTCTCTTGCACCAGACTTTTAGTTGAACTTTGCATGTCCATGTTTTCGGCGATAAAAACATTATACTGAGGTCCTATTTTTATTAAATATTTCATTTGAGAATAGTGTCATCTCATCATGTGAGTGTATTTCCAGATTTCATCTTTTTCTCTTCTACGAACAATCATTTCATCTAATTATCTAAAGGAAAATTGACTTAAGCTGAAAAGTGTTGAAGATTGCAACAAGAAACAGTGAAGGAGGCATCCTGAAACATCATTCCTGATCCTAGTTGGAAAATAATCACCTAAACTAGGTGGGGCCCACACAGGTGATTTTTGTCGCAAAGTCTATTTTTAGACTATGTCTATTTTTAGACATGTCGATCATATTCTGAGTTGCAGGATGCTATTTGTGGATGGTTGGACAAGTTTGAAAAATAGATGGACTTCTATTTTTAGACATATTGGGCGGAATCTATTTTTCGATTACCAGTCTAAAAATAGATATGTCAAAAATTATTAGCTCTTAATAATATTTGGACTCTAAACATTATCTTATTCTCTTAGAGCACTTCAGTTAAGTGCACAGATGTGGCACAGGAGCTAACAGAAGGAATTAAGCTATTCCTAAGGGTTTAGTGGAGCTATTGCATGGAGGACTTCAGTTAGAACTCATGTGATAGAGTTTGGTGGAGTTGTAGAAGTAGTTGGTGGAGTTGTGTTCATTTTAACTCAGTTAGACACAGTTGAGCTAGTTGTATCTAGTCTAACTGATTGATACACTAGTGAGAGTGGTGTGAATTAATTAATAATTAATTCATTAAATAATAACTCATTAATCAACTGAAGAATACATCAGTTAACTACAGTACATGGACAGTTTCAGTGGATACCAGTGGAGAGATAGGTGAAAGAGCAAGTGTGACTATCAGTTGTGACTATAGTGATGCATGGTTTGCATCCACACTCAGTAGAGATGCCTTTAAGGATTGCGTGAGCAAGTCTGGAGAAATTCGAGTTCATCCAGAGCCATTATTCAGCAGGGATTGAGCAGTAGAGGCAGGCTAAAGGCTGGCAAAGATCGGTGTATGGATTTGCAAGATCAGGCCTGATTAGTGTGTAACGATTGTATTGTACTGAGAGCTTGATATGATCAGCTTTGTATGAGGATTTTTACATGATCTCTATGACATATATTATATACAGATAGTTGGGGTTTTCAACTTCAATCTTTCCCATTAAAACAACTATGTTAATGTGTGTGAATTTGTATGGTTTCATGTGTGCATTGCAATTAATTTAATTTCCACATGTGATGATCAATGGTGGAATAGATTTTGTATTGTGCATGAAGTTAAAATAGTGTGTGATCAGGAGAATCTTGGACATATGCATACGTAGTGCATATAATTTCTACATGGTATTAAAACGATATTGATCATTGGAGCAAATTGAAATTATTGAAATAGTTGAGTTTTGTGCTGGTGGAATTCGAAATTGCTGCAGTGTTTTCTTGGTGTCGAAGTTGAGCAGTCATTGAAATGTCTTTCATAGGATTGCGATTAGAGTATGCCCTTGAGGGCAGCTTGAATTATATTGCATGGAAGAACAGGATGGAGGCAGTGTTGGAGGATAATGGGTTGAAGGAATTCATAGCTGCTGAAATTCCTAAACTAGGTTCTAGCGATGCAACCGCACTTGACGCATGGCAAAAGAAGGTAGCAAGGTGTCGAAGGATTCTGTTGGAAGGTGTGAAGGATCACATTGTGTCCAGACTTCACGGTAAAGCCACTCCATTCTTGATGTGGAAGGCTTTGACATAATTGTTCCAAAGCAGAAATGACCAGAGAAAGTTGGCGCTTAAAGACAAGCTTAGGAAAATAAAAATGGAGAAGAATGACACTATTCCAATATACTTGACAAAGTTTGTCCACTGCAGGGATGAGCTTGGGAGTGTAGGAGTTAGTGTGGATGAAGAAGACTTGGTGAGCTTGGCTTTCCTTGGGCTTATGAAGAGTTGGCATTGCTACAAGGACTCTATCAATGGTTGGGAGAAACTGCCAGGATGGGAGTGACTTTGGTCGGATCTTGTGCAGGAGGAGATAAGGTGGAGTACCAGGGATGGCTCTTCATCAAAAAATGATGATGAAGAGGATTGTCCTTTGGCTGCCAAAGCAAGGAAAGGGAAGGGGAAGAAAAATCCTTCTCAATCCGGTGTGGATGGCAAAGAGCGTGACATGTCCAAAGTGAAGTTTTTTCACTGTGACGAGCATGGGCATTTTGCCACACATTGTCCACAGAAGAATAAGAACAAGCAGGCTACTGGAGCTGTAGCTGGTGAGGCTCTTGCCTCGCAATTTGAGCTAGAATTCTCATTGATCGCATGCATGGTGTCTAGTGCATTGGGATCGGGGTGGTATTTTGATAGTGGCGCTTCCTTTCACATGACGGGAGATGTGAATCTTTTCAGTGACTTGGTGGAGAAAGATCTCCAGTTGCATGTTGAGTTGGGCGATAATGGACTATATAATGCGACTGGCATTGGTACCATTACCTTTCAGAGGGAGTCAGGTAAACTCATTCTTTTACAAGATGTAGTGCATGTCATGGAAAATTTTAGGGGCTAATATTCGCAGGTGGGCTAATTTTCCATGGATTTTCCAAAAAAAAGACTCGCCAATTTCCATTTTTTTATAAAATTAATTCGCCCAATTTTTACGATATAAAATTATTTTACGTTAAAATTCGACAACATTATATAGAGAGTATATATAATATCATTATAATTTTGAATAATTTTACAACTACATCAGTAAAAATTTTATAGTTTGCATATTAGGGACTAGTGAGATTCACCAATTTTTTAGACTTTAAAATAATTTTCCATCCTTAAACTTTTCCTTGGTGCATGTTCCAGATTTAAAGAAGAATTTAATCTCAGTCGCAATGTTAGAGGATAAAGGGTATGATGTTGTCTTTAGTGAAGGAAAATTTTCCTTTGGTACAAAGCAACAGGACAAGTCAAGAAGGTTGGGATTTGAGCGAACAATCTCTACAGACTTGAAGTAGATGGGATTTCTACAGAGCTTCCTACTGTTGGGAAGTGCAAGAAAGACATGCAATTGAAGCATGAGAGGGAGAAAGTTTTGCATGCAGGTAAGAGTGAACCTCGGGATGTGGAGCAGACACAAGATGAGGATCATGGAGTGGGAGCAACCAATCATGCAGAGAAATTTCGTGCCAGATGGGAAGAGTGATTGTCAGTTGTGACTATAGTGTTGCATTGTTTGCACCACAAATTTAGTGGAGATGCCTTTAAGGATTGCGTGAGCAAGGCTGGAGAAATTCGAGTTCATCCAGAGCCATTCTTCAGCAGGGATTGCGCAGTAGAGGCAGGCTAAAGGCTGGCAAAGATCGGTGCATGGATTTGCAAGATCGGGCCTGATTAGTGTGTAGCGATTGGATTGTACTGAGAGCTTGTGATAAGCTTTGTATGAGGATTGTTACATTATCTCTATGACATATATTATATACAGATAGTTGGGGTTTTTAGCTTTAGGCTTTCCCGTTAAGCAATTGTGTTAATGTGTGCGAATTTTTATGATTTCATGTGTGCATTGCAATTGATTTAATTTCTGCATGTGATGATCAATGGTGGAATAGAATTTGTATTGTGCATGAAGTTAAAATAGTGTGTGATCAGGATAATATTGGATATATAACACATAAGTTATATAATTTCTACAAAAAT
Source organism: Pinus albicaulis (assembly GCA_034641835.2). Classification (NCBI taxonomy): domain Eukaryota; kingdom Viridiplantae; phylum Streptophyta; class Pinopsida; order Pinales; family Pinaceae; genus Pinus; species Pinus albicaulis. The sequence goes on along the minus strand of JAXQQM020072542.1, from coordinate 75,164 downwards.
AGAATTATCATAATTTGAGGGTAAGCTATTAAAAAAAGTACCATTAGCATCTTCTTCTATTTTTACCTCAATGTCCTCAATGTGCTCAAGATTCCTTATTTTAGATCATTTACGTATGTAGAAAATGATACCTCATTATGGATTTTGAATTTGAATAACTGAAATTTCAAAGATACTTATTCATTCAAGACCTTTTCCCCAAGATATTGCTTAAGTGTTCCAATATTTTCTAGGAGTACTTTCCTAAGTTTATAAGATGAAGTGGTGAATATGATAAAGATAATCCTATAATAGACTTAACTCTCTCTTCCTTTTTCTTCCATTCAGAAAATTGTTTTTGATCTTGAAGCATTGGTTCTAATCCTTTTACCAAACTCCATAGATTTTTATGCATCAAATTCATTTGGACTTTCACCTTGAGCTACAGAATTTTATGATAAAAAATTGAATTGAATAAAGACGTAGCTCCTTGGTGAGTATTGCACCTGGAGATCACTACACACAAATGTAGAGTACACTTTACATTACACGATTGAATGATACAACAATAAATACATACAAAGGAATAGGAGGCTATAAACAAAATTTTGTAACCTAGGAACTAATCCTAACTTAAGGAGCTACGTTACAACAATGTAACCATTGTAACCATTTCTCCATTAATACAATATATTATTTTTATTTTCAACTCTCCCCCTTAATGAAAAAAGGATTGTCATGAATTCCTAACATAGCTCTAAACAATCCAAACTTTACCTTCCCAATAGGCTTAGTAAAAATGTCTACCATATTGTCCCAAGTTTTACAATATTCAACAAATATTTCTTTTGACTAGACTTGTTATCGAACAAAGTGAAATTGAGTATCGATGTGTTTTGTGTTCTTGTGAAATAATTGATTGTTTTCTAGCTTAATGGTACTCTGTTTGTCACATTTGATGATAATTTCTTATTTTTTCTCTTCTCCTGCATCATGGAGAAGCCTTCTCAACCAGATAGCTTCACATGTAGATGCACACAATGCTTGGTACTCGGCTTCAGCTGAATATAAGTCCATAATATTCTGCTTTTTGCTGCTCCAAGCTATGACCCCAGATCCAAAACTAAATGCATAACCTGTGATGGACATTCGATCATCCAAGTTACCTACCCAACCAAGTGTGAAAAACCTACTAAAATAACATCAAATGTCAAAGTGTATAAAATACCATAATCACTACTACCGCGAAGATACGTCAACACACTTTTTGTTGCGACCCAATGACTTTCAAGCAGTTTAGACATAAATTGGCTCAACACACTAATAGAGTATGCTAATTTTGGTCTAGTAGTTAGATATATCAAACTAAAAACAAGTTTTTTATACAAAGTGGCATCCACCTCCTTAGAGCCATTTTACCTGCATAACTTCAAGTTCTGTTGTAAAGGTGTTGATGTTGTCTTACACTGCTCCATCCTAAACCTTTTGAGCATACCTTAGACATACTTCCCTTGAGTAAAATTTTTTGTCCAAAGTCTCTCCATACTTCCAGACCCAAACAATAATGTAGACTTCTAAGATCTTTCATTTCAAGAACTTGTGACATGTGTGATTTGATTTCTTTGATCAAAGCATCTACATTACCTATTATAATCATATCATCCACATACAAAGAAATCAAAATAATCTACCTCTGTTTATTATACATGGTATACAAATTTGGATCATTCATGCTCCTATGAAAACCATGTTGTAAAAGGAATGAATCAATATTCTCGTATTTAGACATGGGTGCTTGTTTTAAACCATATAGTGTCTTTTTCAACCTACACACTAGATGTTCCTGCCCTTCTTTAAAAAACCCTTGTGGCTAGACTAAATAAATCTCTTCCTTTAAATCACCATTAAAAAATGTAGACTTAACATCTAACTGGTGTAGCTTCCACTGATATTTTGTAGCAAAATAAATTAACATTCTAATGGTATTAAGTTTGGATATAGGGGAAAAGGTTTCTTCAAAGTCTATTCCCTCTTGTTTTGAATAACCCTTTGCTACTAGTTTAGCTTTAAACTTATCTATATTCCCATCTGCATTAAATTTAGGTTTATAAAGCCACTTACAAGCTATCTGTGTTTTTCCTTCAAACAGTTCAACTAGATCCCAAGTATGGTTTCTAATAATTGATTCAACTTCTTCATTAATTGCAGCCCTACATTCATTAGATTGACTTTCTTCTTTGTTGTTTGTGGGCTCTATAACATTTAAAACATTTGAAATTAAAGCATAGTCTCTCAATCTGGTTGGTAACTGATTCTACCTACTCGATCTTCTTGGTAGAAGACTCGCCTCAAGTCTGTCTGCTTCATACCTGTGCAAGCTTGCCTTATTAACTACATCACCTGTTTCTTCTTCTTTCTACTCCTACTGATGATTATCCTCACTGATTTCTTCCATCAATAATGGAATGTGCCATTCTCCATGATTGTCTTCCTTTCCTTCCTGAACCTGCTCATGAAATATGGCATCTCGACTTGCAAATATTTTATGATTCACGTGATTAAACAACTTGTAGGCTTTAAACTCAGTGCAATATCCTACAAAGATGCATTTCATGGCCTTAGGATCTAACTCCTTTCTATCCTCCTTAGGTATATGGGAAAATGATTTTGACCCAAAAAACTCTTAAATGACTCACTGCTGGTTTATATCCACAAAGTGCTTCAAACAAAGTCTTAAAATTAAGACATTTAGTAGGAATCCTATTCTTTAAATTAAGACCATTGTTGATAGATTTAGCCCAAAAAACATTTCATAGACCCTTACCTTGAAGCATACTTCGTGTGCACTCCACTAGCATTATGTTCTTTCGTTCTGCAGCTCCATTTTGCTACAGAGTGTGAGGAATTGTAAATTATTGAGCAATCCCATTATATCTACAAAAATTCATGAGCTCACCTAACCTGTATTCTCCCCCTTGATTGGAGCAGAGAATTTTTATGAATTTCCCTGTCTACTTCTCCACCATAGTCTTACATTCTTTAAGACATTGAAAACTCTAACTCTTTTTGATTAAAAAATATATCCAAGAGAATCTAGTGCAATCATCAGTAAATAGTTGAAAATAATATGTACCACCTAGCAACCTAGTGTGCATAGGTCCTCATATGTATGTATGCACTAGCTCTAGGATATCTCTGTCCTTCCTATCAGCATGCAAATGAAATTCTTCTCTATGCATTTTCCCTAACTCATATCCATCACAATCTAACTAAACACTATGAAAAGCAGGGAGTCCATCGACCATACCTTTTCTTTGAAGTGGCATAGATCACATTCTTAATATGTATGATGTCACCGCTACATAACATTACCAGAATATCACCGTACCCTTTGATCTCATAACCTCTGTCATCTCCTAGAAAAATTTTAGATCCACAAGAAGTTTCTTCAAAAAACTCAAACCAATTTCTCTTTCCTGTCATATGTGAGGATGCGCTAGAATCAACATACCATATGTCATCCTCATCCTCCTCAGAAGTTGAAAGAGTCGAATCAGCTACAAACAGTCGGTGTTCATGACTATGGCCTTCATCGGCAAAACATCCCGTGTTCTTTCAATACTTATTCCTAGCGTCATATGTCTACCTCTTAAAACAAAACTTAGCTTGATAGCCATTTTTCCCATGGTAAAATAGTTTAATGCCAAAAAAATTATTTGCAGACATACCTCTAAATGATCTCTTTTGAAAAGTGCTTTCTCCTTTCTGTTGCTGCTGTGGTTGTTTCCATTTGTACGGTTTCTTGTTTTCCATGAGAGCAAGATCGACACTCTGAGGTCTATAATTCTTTCATTGCCCTTCTTCTTGTAGAAAAATTCTTGTCAGTTCTTCAAATGCAAGGGCTTTATCCCTTGTAGCCAAGCCTATGATAAACATCTCATATTCCTCAGTCATTATGTTTAATGTGATTGTGACTAGATCAGAATCAGACACCTTCTCCATGATGTCACACAATCTGTCCTTTGGGTCTTTAACCCTTGCAATGAATCCAACAACGGATTCATTCTCCTCCATCCTCAATGAAAACAACCTGCCTTTGAGTGACAAGATACAATTTGTGTTTTGTGTCTCGTATAAGTTCTTGAGCGTCGTCCAAGTTTCAGTGAACGATTTTCCATCTCTGATGTGTGGGATAATATTGTCTTTAATAGAAATCTTCAGTAAGACTTTTTCCTTGTTCTCCCTTTTATCCCAGTCTTGTACTAGTGTGGATGTTCCTGTTATAGTGTTCGGTTTCTACTCATCACTGCTAACAATCAACCACGCATTCGATCCCACAAGCAGTGTTTGTAGCTTGAATTTGCAATTGGTATAATTGGACCCATCGAGTTTTCTAGATTCATTGAGATATGTTTCTATAAATTTATTCATACTGAACTGATTGGATTCTAGACCCTCCGATGATTCTAACGAATTGAATAATTACAAGCTACGCTACAAAAAACTCAATACATACCAGATCCTAATCACAGATCTGCCACTGATTCGGCCCTATCTATGTGTCTGCAACTTAGATCCCATCGATCTGAAGAGTTGTTGTGTCTGCCACTCAGATCCACCACAAACGACAAATCCCATGTGCAGAACCAAAATAAGTTTACAGCGCCCTTATGAGAAAAAAATCCGCACTGCGAAAGAGTTTGCTAAGGAACCTGACATCGATAGTGGAAGACGCGCTGATTTCTCAAAGGCTTACGTCGATCGGCACGACTGTCACACAAAAAACCATGCCGACCCACCTTGTGCTTAGAAAATAAATTGTTGGACTCGAGGAACTGTGTTCCTCCTGTGAGTGAGGTGTTTACTGCAGTCCACCTACTCCTATGTGAGCACTGAGGCTCTTGTATGCAACGTAGCTATGTAGGGATGTGAAGGCTCTGTAGCCACTAAGTCTCTAAACATAAATCAGGCTCACCTGGTCTAAGCTCTGATACCATGATAAAAAAAACTGAATTGAATAAAAAGACAACTTTGAGGTGATTATTGCACCTAGAGACTCCACACTAATGGAGAGTACACTCTACATTACATAATCGAATAATACAACAATAAATACATACAAAAGAATAGAAGATTGTACACAAACTCCTATAACTTAGAAACTAATCCTAAAAAATATATTACAACAATGTAACCATTGTAACTATTTCTCCATTAATACAAAATAATATTAATTACTTTCCACTCTTTCACCAAATGAATATTTATTTGCCCCATATTTAAAATATACAGTTACTATTAAAAGAAATTTATTGCCGTGTGCACTTGCTTACGACCCTTAATATGCAGCAATACGCAGAACTGTATAGGCTGACTTGGGCACTGACATAACTTATGGGTGGAATAATTTCTTCTCAGCAACAATACATTCAAGTCGACTCTATCGACTAGATAAGAAAAAGGTAATGAGCATTAGTTCCCCTTCATATGAATACTGTACTACACGAGTTGGATGTGTTTGCAATGACCCTTTTGTGAGCGCTGGTCCTTCGGACGTCCCCAACAAATGGCCCCCGACGGAAGGCACTGACTGCTGGCTTACCACAGAAAACAGAAGTAAATCAACCTGGAATACCCAGTACGCTTCAACCTTTCAACAGAACAATGAGAGAAAGTTGGCGCCAAGATCTCTGTCCTGTGGCTTTTGTTGTCACCAACAAAGGTTTTGATACCAAACCAAGGTTTCAAACCATTTTTGTGACGTCCTGCACAACGACGCCACAATTACACTGAGCGAAGGTGTCTTACACGAGACTTTCGTTCTGAAGTCAATTTCACGAGCAACACATCAGTGGGGGACGAATGTCGTAAGGGCAACAAACAGTCTCAGTGTTGAAGAGAGATTGGAGGGACGCAAAAGAACTTCCACACAGTGGCTGTAATGATGGCCTCGTCCCACAAAACACAAACGACCCTACCATTAACAATTCTCTAGATAGAAAAAAAAACAAAAGAAAATCTGATGAGATGCTGCAACAAACAATCAATTCCTCTCACATTTTCCTGGGCCCGTTAACCCAGAGCTACCTACTCTAATACCAATTAGAAAAACAGAGAGATATGTGCAGCCACAAACAAAATGATTCTGTTCCATTGAATTACTCAATTATATAATAGTATTGTGTTACTGAGATTTAATTGTTTCAAAAATGAGGTTGCAGTTCAGAAAATATCCAAACTGTCTAATCTATTCAACAAACCAATCTCATCTATTTTCTAAAGTAAGTGTCATTCAATATTTTTATTCAGATTTTTTTTTTTTTCTTTCCCATTAAAATTTGTATTAATAAAAAATTTGTATTACATTTTTTTAAGATTTAATAAAAATCCACCTTTCACTAGAACTAGCTTTTACGGTTGGTTAAAGAATGAGAGATACCATATTTTAGAAAATTTTCGCTTAATTTTTTATACTTCTTCTTAATAGCGGGAAAGATCATTGATACTTCTTCTTAAGACTTTTGAAGAGAGTAGAAAAAAAGAGAAATTGAACTCATCTTTTTCCTTTTTATATGGAGAGTCTTTGCTAATATCTTTAGTAGTAGACTTTTCCTAGTTTTATTATTGGGAAAACTAATGTTCTTTAAAGGTACTTGTGATCTAGATCTCACAAAGCTTCTTCAGCTATGAAGTCTACCTCAAAACATATCAAACATTGATATGTATTACTCCACTGAGGATGGTGAATTTATACTTGTTGGTATGAGGAATTTTAAATAGATGATTCTTGTGATTCTTTCAAATTCGTATGAATTCTTCTTGCTCATCATTACTTTGGGAAGATACAGGAATATGAGACTAATCTCATCTTATAGCTTTTGGACAGTTTTTTGTAAAGTGCCTATAGCTTGAAGATGAGATTAATTCTCCAAGTTCTCTCAATATGTTTTTTTGCAAAATCCATTTCAACACAAATTATGGCACAACATATGTAGCAATAAAATTTTCCACCTATGACTTTGAAATTATCATCCTTGTAGCAAAAAGAGGAATATACTACAATTTAATCCAGAAAAGCACAAAATATATTTCCATGGAAGGGTAGAAATATAGAGTTAAATGAGTGAAAAAACTTCAACTAGAGCCAGTGGAATAGGGACCCATATTAAATGATTAAAATCTTAAATGAGGGCGAGACATTCCACTAGCTCCCATGAAATAGGATCCATATTCTTGGTTCAAATCCTTGTCATATTTTCTTTCAAAATAAAAGAAAAAATAATTGTTTCCACAATATAAAATACCAATGATATTATAATATGGTCAATCTATAGAGATCCTTTCTAAAATAGATCTAACTGAGCAAACCTCAACTTACCAATCAACCCTCTTTCTTTAAAGGAATTAATGTTTTTCTTATGGAGACAATAAAACCCAAATCCAAAGAAAGAATTATATCCATCTATAACCATTCAAAATGGGGTTGAAAATAATAACTGTTTTGACAATTTAAAGTACTAATGGGTTCATCTTCTCAATCCATTCCAAAATAGAGCTATAACATAGGAAATTTCTAGTAAACTTACCAATCAACCTGATTTCCTTAAAGGAAATAATAAATTTTTTGAGAAAGACAATAATACCCAAATCCAAATCCAAAAAAATAATTATATCTATCCATAACCATTCACAATGAGATTGGAAAAACCACCCATTTACCACTAATAAACTCAAAAACCCACTTATTTTAATCTTGTTTTAGTAGAGCATAAAAAATTAAACAGTCTTAAATCTAAAAAACAACTATCACAAAGCAAATTACCTAAAAAAAACTTTGTAAACTAAAAACTAAAATTTACAAAACAAATTAGGAAAAAAAAAACCTTGTGACAATGAAATAGTCACAAAGTGCTGTTAGTGCATACTCTCAAATCTCTATTACAGAAAATGAAGGCTAGAAAACACTAGCCATGTGCTAGTTGTTACATAATATGACAGTAAAAATTCACCATTTAACCAAGATATTCATGAAAATTAATGGAAATATTTTTAAATTTATACACGACGATTGTTGTTCATTAAAGTTGTTCCATAATCTGTCAGTGAAAAATTCACCAATATACATATTTTGTAATCATTTGTTAGGTTTATGTCCCTTACATTCATGGATATGGTATAGTGCCCAAAAAGCTCAGTTTATTTCTATACATTTTATGTTAGCATATCGAGATTGTTAAAATTGAGAGTAAAGTTTAGGGCATTGCAATAACATTAATTTCCCGTTTAATATGCTCCCCATAACCTTAATTTCCGGTTTAATAGGCTTTCCACAACCACCTCGTAAAAGCATTCTTGAACAACCAAATCTCAAAAGGTCCCTACGATAAGGCTTAATTCAGAGCTGTGTTGAAAGCTGTTTTTTTGGCCCTGGTACAAAGGGGATCACCTCAACCTTGCTTACAGTTTTTATTTTTGATTATTTGTAAAATGGTATCCTAGCTTTATCAAGAACCTAAATCTCGAAAAAGAGGTGAAGATTGATGATTAATTAATCCTCAAGTTGAAATAGTTTGTAAAATTGTAAGTTAACGTATATTTTCAGTGGGTTCAATATATCATTTTGATTAAAGTGGGAATTGAGTCAATAATTTTACATCAAAAAATGTCTTAGTAAAAATTGATTTAGTATATTATTATTATAAAATTTAAATTATATTTTTGAAAATATAAATATTTTGTCATATAAATTTATATTAATGAATGAAACTACGTTTTATTTTTTATTTACTGATATTTAGTTTTACCTAATCAATTATGAATAGAATACAACTTTTTAATATTACATAGAGAATCAATACAAGTATATGAAAATGAATGCAAATGTACATTAAATTGAAAAGAATACCTTGAATATATATTTTAATTTCTATTTCTATTTTTCATTTAATACCAATTTCTATTCAATTTTTAATGCATTGATTTGACTTTACATATTGGTTTGTAAATGTTGATATAAAAATATTAAAAAATTACAATACATATCCATTAAAATCTTTGGTTAGAATTAGAAAGGTTATGATTCCTTGTTTAATATTAGTTTAAGAAATATTAAAATGATATTTTTGTGCATTAATAGATTGATTAAGTAGTATTTATGTGATTTGATAGGACGAAGAGTACAACTCTTATTCCTCTTTTCTTCACTTTCACTCTTTTACCTATCTATTATCCACACTAAAATGGCCCGAATTCACTAAATGACCTAGTGAAGAAAGTACTAGAACTTATAATATATATTCAATTGTAATTCTTCTGAAGCATCAGATTAAAACCACTAATTATCAACTAAGTTAATCAAATATGTTGAAAATGACAACAATAAAATTGAAAATGGCATCAAAATGGCTTCTATTTAATTTTTCCATAATTAATTTAGAAGGAAATTGTAATTCCAAATTACATGATAACTTGTACGGGTTAACTAAGTGAGGAAGACTTATTTAGATCAGTCTATTCGAGTTAGGGGTAAAATTGGAGGCATGCAGAGTTTTCTCTAAGTTCTAGAAGGTCCAGTTGCAGTTTATTTTGAGTTGTAATTATTTAACTTAATTATTTGAGTTAAAATCAATTTAACTAGTTCTAATTAATGGGGGAGATAATGGGACGTCCATTGAATTAAATATGGTTTAATTCACATGGAGTGATTAATGAGATAATTGAGAATTCCCTATAAATAGTTGTTGCATGTTAGTTATGAGGAAGACCCACTTGAGATTGGAGTTAAAGGGAAGTATATTATGAGTTGTATAATTAGAAAATTGTATAGGTCATGCATGAGGTCAAAAAAATTCCTTGATGTATTTTGCAATCAATTATTGGTAATATCATAATTAAAAGAGGCTTAATTTCCCTAAGGATTGCGTAAACAAGGTTGAGCATCTAGAGGCAAGAAATTGATCAAGTATTGGAGAAAAATTTCTAGGATCAGAGTGAGAGAGTTAGAGATAGTGCCAAGAGCTCTCGAGTCTAAGAGAAGAATTGTATTTTTTAATATTCTTGACTTAATGAAATATACATATAGCATGGTTTTTAGTAGAGGCTTTCCCGAGATAAATATTTTTGTTGTGTGACTGAAATTATTTCTCTTTCCCATTCATATGATTACGTAATCGTAATTAGTTTCCATAATTTGTAGAGTAGATTCAAGTATTTTTTTTTAGCATATTACAAGAAGAGTTAAATCTATGTGGATTTTATACATGGTATCAGAGCAGAAGTCATTATAAAGAAGAATAATATGATTTTGTTTTGAACAGGTGAATTGAATTTGTAGATCTAGTCTTCATAACCAGCAATATAATCAAGATGTCTTTTTGTGGATTGAGACTCCAATATTCCATTGAGGGTAGTTTTTATTGCATATCTTGGAAGGATATGATGGAATCGGTGTTAGAGGACAATGGGATGAAGGATTTCATAGATATTTATATTCATATTCCTGCAACAAATCATGTTCAAAATATTTGTGCATGGAAGAAGAATGTAGCGAAGGCAAGAAGGATTATGTTAGAAGGAGTTTGAGATAATATTGTCTCAAACGTACATGGAAGGGAAACTCCATATGATATGTTGAAGGCCTTAAAATATATTTTTGAAAACAATAGTGACCAGAGGAAGTTGGTGCTGAAGGAAAAGCTCAGAAAAATCAAGATGGAGGAGGGAAATAGAATAGAAAAATACACTTCGAAGTTCACTCAATGTTGAGATGAGCTTGGAAGTGTTGGTGTTACCATTCCTGTAGATGATATGGTGAGCCTAGCACTTCTAGGCCTTCCCAAGGGCTGGTAGAGCCACCAAGATTTGGTAAATGGGAGGGAGAAGTTACCAAAGTGGGAGCGATTGTGGTCAAACTTGGTACAAGAAGAGATAAGGCAGAATGCCAAAGATGGGACCTCTTGCAAAGACACGGAATAATATTTTTATTAGTCGAAAAAGGAATGAAATATAAGAGAAATAAGTCCCAAGGCGAAGAGGGCAAGAGGAAATACTTGTCAAACATCAATTGTTTTGAGTGTCACAAGCTCGGGCACTATGCCACAAAATGTCCACATAAGAAGGAAATCAAGAAGGAACCTTTAGTAGTAGCAGTAGGCAAAGCTCTAGCTTCACAGTTTGAACTTGATTTCACTCTCATTTCATGCATGGAAGCACTTTAATGGTATGCATGTGGTATCTAAACAATGTTGCCTTGTTCCATATGACGGGGAATGGAGATCTCTTCAGTAACTTTGAGGAGAAATACCTCAAGTAGAGCATAGAGTTTGGAGATGATGGGAGGTATAACACAAAAAATATTGGTATTGTTACCTTTCAGAGAGAGTCTGGCTCCCCCCTCATACTCACAAATTTATTGTTTATTTTAGGACTAAAGAAGAATCATGTTTATGTTGCGGTATTGGAATATCATGGTTACGATGTGATATTTAGCACATAGAAGGTTTTCCATATACACATCTCCACAGGACAGATGAAACAGATTGTTGTGCGAGTTAATAACATGTATTCTTTCTAGGACGAAGATGCATGAAAATCTTTGAGGAGCAAGGAAAATGTTAGAGACTTGGTGCTTGAGAGGGAGCATGAATTACCTCTCAACGTGTAGCCTCAAAAGAAGCATCAAAAAGTTCTGGAGCAGCCATAATTGGAGAAACAAAGAGGAGGCCGAGTGGACGTATCCATTCAAGAATATACTTTCAGTAGGGGTACATGGAACCATAACTCCAAGTGATAAGTGGGGTGAAGCAAAAGTCCCAAGGGTGCAGAAATTTGGGCAGGTTCCATTGACATGTTTTTCCTCATGGATCATTACCTTGCTATGGGGGCCCACAGTCCACAGTGGAAGGAAGGATCCACGATGGATCAATGGAATTTATTCAATCAAATAACATAATGATGCATTAAAAGAGCTTCTAATCTAATTTTCTCCCTTAATTAAATTAGAAGGAGATTGTAATTCCACATAACATGATAGCTTGTACGAGTTAACTGAGTTAGGAAGACTTAGTTAGCTCGATAAATTCGATCTGGGTGTCAAACTAGAGGCATGTATAGATATCTACAAGTTTTAGGGGGTAGAGTTGTAGTTTATTTTGAGTTTTAATTGTTTAACTTAATTATTTCAGTTAAAATCAGCTTAACTAATTCTAATTGATGGAGGAGCTAGTGAGAGGAGCAGTGAATTAAATCTGATTTAATTCACATGTAGTGATCAATTAGATAACATGTAATTCACTATAAATAGTTGTTGCATGTGAGTTCTGAGAAAGACCCAATTGAAGTTGGACTTAAAGGGAAGTGCACTATAATTTGTAAAATTATAAAATTGTAGAGGTCATGCATGAGGTGAGTAGAAGGCCTTTGATGTATTGCATAATAAATTATTGGGAATTTCCTAACTAATAGGGGCTCACTTTCCCTAAGGATTGCGCTAGCAAGGCTAAGCATATAGAGGCAAGAAATTGGTTAAGAATTGGACTAAACTTTCTTGGATGAGAGTGATACAGTTAGAGATAGTGCAAAGATCTCTCAAGCATGAGAGAAGAATTTTATTGCTTCATATTCTTGACTTAATCCAATGTACAAATAGGAGGGTTTTTAGGTTAGCCCTTCCCAAGATAAATCTTGTGTTGTGCAATTGAAATTATTTCTCTTAATTTTTCATGTGATTATGTGATCGTAATTGGTTTCTATAATTTGTAAAGTTCATTCAAGCATTTTTTTTTTAGCATATTAGAAGATCAATTGAATAAATGTGGCCCTTCTACATAATCAACTAAACATGTCCAATATAATGATGTAAGGGGTTATGGTCAAATGTGAAAATCCACATTATAAATGATTGGGTCTATTCATATTTTTGTTTAATATACTCTCCTTTATATCTTCATATTCTATAGCAAGGAAAATTTGTATTAATAAAATATATATATATATATTAATTTTTTTAATATTTTATGAAAATCTACTCTTCATTACAATTAGGGTAGGGTAGGTTAAAGAATTATAGGCGCTATATTTTAGAGATTTATTGCTTTCAATTTTTCTATTTCTTTTTAATGTAGGGGATTGGAATATCATTGATTACTTTATAAGACTTTTGAATATGAAGTGGAAGAAAAAGACAAATTGACGTTTTCTTCTTCAATTTCATATGAAGGGGTTTTGTCAATATCCTTACTATTGGTTTTTTCCTCTCTTCCTCATTCGGTAAAATGATGTTGTCTAAAGGCACTTGATCTAGATTTCACTCATGAGGTGTGACTTCTATCTCAAAAAACTTCAAATGTTTCAGGTGTGACTTCTATCTAGAAACACTTCAAATATTCATATCTATTACTTGAGGGAGTATGGTCAAGTTATACTTGTAGGAATGTGACATTTTAAATAGATGATTATTTTTCTTCGTTCAAACTGTTATGAATTATTCTTTCTCATCATTACTTTGGAAGAATTAGGAATATGAGACTAAGATGTTATAGCCTTTGGACAATTTTTTTCAAAGTTCCTATACTCGAGGAAAAATTGCATTAGCTTGAAGATGAGGCTAATTCTCCAAGTTGTCTCAAGATTTTTTTTTGGAAAATCCATTTCAACACAAATTATGGCATAAGATATTTTATTGCCCTTGCACTTAAATTCAGAAATGTAGCAGCCCAATTTGTCACCTATGACTTTGAAGATATCATCCTTTGAACAAAAATAGGAATATACTACTAGGAAGGAACCAAAGATATTTTGATGGCACGATTGAATTCTAGAGTTAAATGAGGGAGAAACATTCCACTAGAGCCCATCAAATAGGATCCCATTTGGAATGATCAAAATCCAGAGTCATGTCAGTGAGAAACATTCTACTAGCTACCATGAAATAGAATCCATATCCTTGGTTCAAATAGTTGCCTTATTTTCTTTCAAAATAAAAGCAAAAATAATAGTTTCCACAAAATAAAATACTAAATGAGATCATGATATGGTCAATAGATATATATCCTTTCCAAAATAGAACTATAAAGTATACAAACTCAATTTACCAATTAACCCTCATTCCTTAAAAGAATTAATTTTTTTCTGCAAGGAGGAGTAAAACTCAAAGAGAAAGAATTATATCCATATATAACCATTCACAATGGGGTTGAAAATAATAATTGTTTCCACAGTTTAAAGTACTAATCTTCTCATGATTTTCTCAATCCATTATAAAACTAACTCACCAAATTTCTAGTAAACTTACCAATCAACAATCTTTCCTTGAAGGAATTAATGTTTTTCTTGAGAGAGTTAGTAGAATCCAAATCCAAATCCAAAGAAATATTTTTATCTATCCATAACCATTCACAATGATGTTAGAAATAAAATCCATTAGGGTTAGAAAAACCATCCATGGTACTACTAATGAACTCAACAATAAGGTTAGAAATACCATCGGTTGGGTTTAGAGAAACCATCCATAATAGTACTAATGAACTCAACAATCCACTTGTTTTATTAAATAATAAAAAAATATACACCAAAAAATCCTAAAAAACCACCACTACAAAACACATTAGCTAAAAGAACCCTATCAACTAAAAACTGAAACTCCACATTTACAACAACACTGAAATAGTAACAAAATACTCTGAGTACATACTCTCAACTCTGTTATAAAATATGAGGGCTAAGAAACCTTAGCCATGTGCTAGTTCTATAATATGAAACCGAAATATTCACCATTCAACTGAGATATTCACGAAAATTAATGTAAATATTTTCAAGTGTATACACGATGATTAATGTTCATTAAATTTGAAGTTATATATATATATATATGAGTGATCATTTGTCATGTTTATGTCCCTTACCTTCATGGAAATGCTATAGTGGCCAAACAGCTGCGAGTTTACTTCTACAATTCTTTTCAGTGGTTAAAACTGTCATGGATTAGATTGAGATTTTATGTTAGCATATTGAGATCGTTAAAACTGAGAGTAAAGTTTAGGGCATTACAACGACATTAACTTCCGATTTTGGTAACAGCATTGTTGAATACCCAAATAACAGAAGGTCGGTACAACGCTTAATTCAGAGCTGTGTTGAAAGCTGATTTTTTTGGGCTGATACAAAGGGGATCACCTTAACCATGCTTACAGTTTTTATTTTTGAATATTTGTAAAATGGTAGCATAGCTTTCTCAAGCACTCAAATCTCAAAAATAGGTGAAGGTTGAGGATTAACGAAGCATGACTTGAAAGCTTTTGTGACACGGTATCTTAAGGAAGGTTATTTTTATAAAATAAATTTTAAATTTTAAATCTATTAATTTAAAAATAATAAAGTATATTATTATTACAAAATTTAAATTATATTTTTGAAAGTGTATTTTTATATGTCATCTAAATTTATATTAAATTATAAAATTTATTTTTATCTAAAATAAACATTTAAATGTTATTAATTATATATATGAAATTATAAATACCATATGTTTTATTTTTTTATTTATTAATGTAATATTATGTAATTAATTATGACTAAATTATAATGTTTTTTTTTCATTATTATTTAAATATAAATCATTTTTAATATAATTAGTAATTTATAATGATAAATCACTTTATATCTATCTTAGCTATTAATGTAATATTATGTAATCAATTATGAATATATTATAATGTTTGTTTTTCATTATTATTTAAGGATAAAAAATCATTTTTAATATAATTATTAATTTATAGTGATAAATCACTTTATATCTATCTTAGCTTTGATATATAAAATAGATATATTAAGTGACTAGCTTTGATATATAAAATAGATATATTAAGTGACTATTGTTTCTTTAATTGATTGAGAAGATACAATATTATTTGGAAGTATTATTGAGAACTTTTTATGTGTAAATAATTAAAAGTTTATATAGAAAATCAATACATCTATATCAAAATGAAAACAAATGTAAATTGAGGTGAAAAAGATGCATTTAGTGTAAATGTCAATTTCTATTTCTAATTTATTTAATGATTATTTCTATTTAAATTTTAATGCATTGATTTTAGTGTACATATTAGTCTGTAAATTCTTTGATATAAAAATAATGAAAAAAATACAATACATGTCCATGTTTTGGTAGAATTAGAAAGATTGTAATTCTTTTACCTCACTCATCTATATCAATTAATACAATGATATTATTCTAACAAATATTAAAATCAGAAAGATTGTAATTTTAGTAAAAATGTAGGGGTTTCGTATAATTTGCATATAAAAATGTTAATTATGCATCACCCAATTATTTCTCATATTATACATATATATTGAAATCACTGAGTTAATTTCATTGTACATGTCAATTTGAATTTCATTTTCAACTTATATGTCAATTCCTAATTTTATTTATGTTTATATTTTATATTATCAAATAGTATATATACTTAGAAATTTTCCACCAAGTTAAACCAAAACATTTGAACATTTCAATTTCTTCAATATAAATAATATTTGTTCTTACTATTTTCTTATTTATCTTTAAAATGACCAAAAAAGCATGCATAAAATAAATGTATTCCCATATATTTTATATTTAATCATAATTGTAGCTCTGAATTTAAAGGAACGTTCCAGAAAATGTTAGTTCAAGTTTTCCTATAATTGTACAATAACTTTTAAATATATTTATATCAAATAAAATAAAATAAAATTTTATTACATATTTATCTATTATACTGCGATATCCTTATATTATTTATATTTTATATTATCAATATTGTTTAAATAATATATACATATATGGAATTCTTCATCTAAACTAAACCACCACATGAGCATTTCAGTTTCCTCAATATGTGTCCTTAGTTTTTTCTTATTTACCTTTACCATGACCCATACAACATGCATTAAAATATATATACGTTCACATATTTTTTATATTTAAACATTGTTATAGCTTCACACGAACGTTCCAATAAATGTCGGTATGAGCTTTATGGTTTCTCATACACATTTCATATTTTGGCTATTACATTATTCTTTTATATTGTTTCCCAATCATCTGTATTGCGAAATCATATTCCAAGTTATTATTATTTCATGTAAATTAATCAACGTAACTATTAAAGACGGTCAAATTAACAAAGTGAAAGGTGTATTAATAAAAAAAGCTCTATATTTACATTTTCTTTTAAAATTTAGTGAAAAGATAAACGTTGCTACACCTATGTTCGAGAGGTTGATGAATAGGTTCGGGAGGTTAATCAATGAGAGGCGCCATATTTTAGAGATTTATTACTTTAATTTTTTCTACATTTTCTTAATGGAGGGGAATATCGTTGATTTCTTTACCAGAATTTTAAATATGAAGTAGAAGAAAGGGAGAAATTGAGTTCTTTTTTTTCTTTTTTTTTTCTTTTTAATATGAAGGAAGGATTTTGTCAATATCCTTAATAATAATCTTTTTTTCTTTTCTTTTCTTTTTCCCTTTTTTTATTGGGTGAAATCATGTTCTCTATAAAAGAACTTGATCTACATCTCATTAATCTTCTTCAGCTCTCACTTATACTTTGAAATACTTCAAATATTCATATCTATTACTCTAGGTTTTATGGTAAATTTATACTTGTTGAGATGAGGCATTTTAAATAGATGAGTCTAATGCGCCTTTCAAACATGTATGAATGCTTCTTGCTTATCATTACTTTGAGAAGATGAAAGAATAGGAGACTAAAATGCTATATCTTTTGGATTTTTTTTTTTTTCAAAATGTCTATATTAAATATGAATTTTTAAACTTATTACGGTTTGATGAGTATGAATTAATCTAATTTTTTTTTCCGAATGGATCAAGCTATTTATACATATTATATATCAATGGCTAAAGTTAGGAGTGTTTAAGTCATAGTACTAACTAATCTAACTTATTATATATATATTTTTATGATTTATTACTTTTATTTGTATTTATTAATTTGTATTTGTTTTTATGCATATATATTACAATTATATAAGATTTTATTTTTTTTGGGTTTTTTAGTTTTATGAATATGTTTCAATTGTTTCCTTTAAATTTTTCATTTAGTTTATTGAAATTAAATCTTTCTATAATATGTGTATGTCTAATGTGTAATTAGCTCAAACTTGAACTTTCAAGTTGATTGGGTCTAATGGTTTGAACATATATGTTTCCTCCTATGAATTATAAACAAGTCTCACTACTCTATATGCAGAGATAATTTACAGCTACAATAATAAACTTGTCTATATGTACTTAAATATAAAATTATTATATAATTGTTTTTAATGCTATCTTAGATGCATGTTAACCTCATATTTATCAATTATTATACAATTTTATTTAATACTAGTATAGATTCATGGTAACCTTGGATCTATAAAGCATTGAAATGGATCAATAAACATTTTTTATTGAAAAATTAAAAAAAAATGCACCTCCAAAGATTTGATCATGGTTAGGAAGTATACACACACACGTCATCTACTACTAACTTACTTTGAGTAATCATTTTTTTAAGCAAAACAAATTATTTTTCTCAATTGTGATTTTTTTTTTTTTTGGTTATGTGGGCCTAACATGGCATTACGCCAAAACTTTCGTCTGATAAACCGTGACTGAGGGGCATCTAAGCCATCAAAATCACTTGGGGATTACACTCAGGATCAACCACACTAACCCTTAGCATCACTGGATTTTTTGTGCCTTCGAGGGGATTCGAATCGGTGACCTTTCAGCACGAGTGTGTTAACAACCCACTCTTCACTGTTGAACTGCATCCTTGTTGACCTTTTTCAATTGTGTTACGTAATATATGTTAGGTCCCTATATTACTAGTGTAGACCCCCTTATTGTTATTGTTGGACCCCTGTAACCCCCATATTTCTATTATTGAGCCCTTACATTATTATTGTTAGTTCGGCTAGGATTACATTGTGGCCCCACTAGGATTACATTGTTGCCCCATGGACTCGTATATATAGAAAGGAGGTTTTGTCATTTGTATCATCGAAGAATTGTTCTTTTATGTAATGTATTGAAGGTTTCCCCTCGAACTGGATTATTTGTAAGGAATTGATATCTCTTTTCTTCTATTTTTGGAGTTGGTTTCACAACATTTGGTATCAGAGCTCTGGATTCTAGGGTTTCGGTGCTCCAAACAAGTCATCGTGGAAGTTTCGCTATAACATTTTTTATACGAAGGTTCAGAAGCTGAAGTTTTTAGAGTGTGAAGCAGAGAACCTAACGAAAATCATCCCAAAATTTCAGAGCTTGGTTCGCAATATGTTCGGAGATATGATCTATGAAATTTAGGGAATTTTGCAGGCTCCTGAATTTAACCTAAAGAGGTGATCGCAGATTTTTCGCTATAAATTTTGTTCTACAAAGGTTTAGAAGCTAAAATTTGCACAAAGCGAAGCCGAAATCCTGAGGAAGCTCCTGTAGACATTTCAGATATTGATTCGCAATATTTTGTGAGATATGATCTGTGGAAGATAGGATTATGTGAGGCTCCTAAATTTCATCTCAAAAAGGTGACCGTGGGAAAAATGACATAACTCTCTCTCTAAGCGTCGGATTGGGATTCTATAAAAAGTGGATGCGTACATAGAATTTAGTTGTTGGCATATCAATTTCAGAGCCGAAGGAGCAAATAGTGATATGTCACAACTTGCACAATTTCTCTCCGTTGAATGAGTCCATAATTAGGTCATCATGGGAGATTGGGCATAACTTTGACTTGAAGAATTCAAATCAGGTCAGAACTGTGGAATTTGAAAGAAGATTCAGAGGGATACTTTAGGGCTGAATTTCGGATATTGAATATCCAAAATCACATAGATAAGTCAGTTTCAATATCAAGCTACTCAAAAGCAAGAAAAAGGTGTGTAATTGTTTCTTAAAATTGCATAACGTTTGTTTGAAAAAGCAATTTGAAGTGGTTCCAAGGGCATATTGAAGAATTTTTATTAGTAATGGGTTCTATAAAGCCTCCAAAAAATAGTTCCATACCAATTAAGCCCTTAGAATTCTATATTATGGTGCATGAAGAGGAATAATTGTAGTATGAGATATCAAAATTATGGTACCAAGTGCAACAAATTTTGATCTTATGAAGAGCAACCAAAGATGACATCGATGGTTTGAAAGCAGAAATGGAGGCTAATTGGGATTGTTTGAAGGATAAAATAAACTCTATAATGGAGGATAAGGTAGTGGAATATCACATCAAGCATCAACAACAAGTTCTCCAACTCTCAAATGATAACCTAACTTTCATTCAAAATCAATTGAAACAACTGAAAGATCAACATCACATCGAAAGAAGTTTTGAAGCAGTCACAGAAACAAGAACTCGAAAAGTACAATCAATTTCAGATTATCTCAGCAAGTGGATGAACTTTCCTGTAGAATATTCTACATGGGAGGATGAGAATTTTATACAGAAGCATCAGTAAATAATTAAGCATTGAGGACAACACTTGTTTGAAGGAGAGGAGAATGCTAGGTCTCTATATTACTAGTGTAGTCCCTTATTATGTTAGTGTATACCCCCTTATTGTTATTTTTGTACCCCTTTAACCCCCATATTGTTATTATTATGAGATAGAGAGACAAAAAAGAAGAGATGGAGGGGGATATAGATATGGATGGAGGGTGGAGAGAGGGAAGAAAATTCCTTACACTAGATGGATTGATTTAAGTGGAGATGGTGATTTCTAATCCTATTTGATTATTTTCACTAGACTCATTGATTTTAGTATAGATATTTTTTCTAATGATATTTGATTACTTGCACTAGATGCATTGATTTTAGTGTTGGTGGTGATTTCTAATACTATTTGATTGCTTGCACTCGATGTGTTGATTTCAATGTAGATGTTGATTTATAATTATATTTGATTTCTTGCACTAGATGCATTGATTTCAATGTAGATTATTTCTAATCCTATTTGATTGTTTTCACTAAATGCATTGATTTTAGTGTAGAAGTTATTTTCTAATCTTATTTGATTGCTTGCATTAAATGCATTATTTTCAATGTAGATGTTGATTTCTGATTTGATGTAATTGCATATATGATGGTAGATTAATTTTAAAGTAACTGGATTAACAATATGCATTGATTTTAGTGTAAGCACAAAACGTTATCGAAAATGCACATTGATTTTTGTGTTATAGTAATTTAACCTATTAGTATTGTAGATTAAGAGAGACAACGTATCGTGTTTACTACAACATCTCGAGCTAAAGATTTAAATGATTTACGATTTAAATTTTATTTTTCATATAATTGATATGAAAAGATGACAAAACTAACAAGGGTGACAATAAGAATATTAGAAGAGAATAGTTTGAGATTGATCACAATGAAGACTATTTGTAACATGAGTACATTCTTATTATTCACATTTTCTATCTTTCAACATTATTATTGTCACTTTGCATTCAAAAAAAGTATTTCATCGTTTTTCATTATTAAATTTATTAACAATATTTATCATCTCAACAAACTCACGTAACTAAGAAAATTTAAAATTAAAATGACCAAGTTAATCTCATAAACATTTAGCATATTTAAAATGATTATATTAATATTTGATATATTTACATATTATTGATAAAATTAATCATATCTTCGATAGATTTTCCTTGGCAGCACACGACTTAAACTAGTCTAGATCCATGTCAACTCCGAATCTATAAGTTCCGAGAGGGATCAAATCTCTCGAGGTACAAACCTTTCCTCAAGTTTTGCCCCAAAAAAAAGGTTTCCACCTCGAGAGATTTGACCCTATCGACGCTTGATAGATCCGAAGTTAAGATAGATCTAGATCTAGGCTGGTTATGTACCCATTGAATAAAAATGACCCCAATTAAAAATCTCACACCGCATAACATAATACCTTCACTTTAGTTCAATTCACTTAGCGCTAGCATGTGTCCTATAGAGAGGTAAATAAATACCAAATGCCATGAATTGTTCACTTTGGAACTTGAGGGGAAAACGAGATATTTTAAATGTTGGAAAAACTTACGTACATTTTGTTTCTTAAGTTTATTTGACCACTTCCACCAAACCCTGGAAGACAAAGAAAGGACTACGACTAGGACAACAAAAAAAATTATTTTTCAAAGTAAATAATTATTTAAATTTATGTTTTTTAATCTATATCTTGATAAAGTAAAAAAAGGTTTTAATAAAAATCAATAAAAATTTCGAACGTGCACAAATTTGAAACCATCCAATATGATTAATTCTCTAGAAAAAATATATCCAACTTTTGCCCAAGTTACCTCATGTGACAATACGAAAATACGAAAGGAAGAACGTGACAGATACGAAATGAAGGTGACCTGCAAAGCTGTAACGTTAAAAATAAAAGATTAGGGTTTAGGCGTAGAAATTTTATTGGAAGAACATTGATGTCACTCAGTTATCATCGCATTTGTGTAGTGCGAGGACCCCTTCAGGCATGGCGGTGGGGTGATCACTGGACGCGGTCGCATTAGATGCAGTGAAAATAACTGCAATTTACTCTCCTTCGCATATACGCGGATACCTTGCCCGTGAATACCACTAGCGTTACAGAGTATATGGCAGAATTTATGGGTGAGCATGTAACAGAAATTACAGATATTGAAGCGGTGTGAATTTTTATTGAACTTCTGAGCTAGTACGAAGGAAACAGGGGGATCATAATCTTCAACTAGGCTACTGGGCTAATAATTCTTCATGGAATTGAATTTCACTTACACGATGTCTGAAGAAGCGTATTCTTTCAGGTAACCTGAAGCTTGCCTCGAGATGATCATTCAATAATTCTTTGGATATCTCCTTGAGTTGTTGTGTGTGTTCCACCCTGTGAGTCTGCTTGTTGAGTCCTCATTAAACTAAATATTTTAGCTATCAATTCTTATGAAGTAGAATTGGTGAGAAGTTTCAAGATGTAGCTGCTTTGTTATTTGTTCAAAATTACCTAGCATCCCATACGTAGAGTATCCATAATCCACTAAGTTACGGAAGTAATAATGGGATTTCTCTCTTCCTTGTGTGGAATTTTCAGAAGTCAGCCATGAGATTGGTACTGTTACATTGGGGCTCACTAGACATAACAGTCTTTTCTACTTCTAATAAATTGGATGGAAATTGGATGTTGGAGAGGAAAGCTAATTAAGTAAAAACCGGATAAAATAATGCTAAAGGAGTGTTTTCATTTTCTAAAAGATATTTTTTTATTTAAAAAAAAGAAATTGATAAATAATATGCCATTAAAATAATTATTTTATAAATTAAAAACTCAATTTATAATATTTAATTAAAATAATTATTTTATAAGTTAAAAAATCAATTTATATTTTATAACATACAACTGTTATAACTAGTTATTTAATGTAGCTATAAGTGACCATTTATAAATTTCTTCAATTACCTAAGGGGTTATGGCACTCTCTGCCTTCTCATTTAACCACACCCCTTCTCATTTATTCCTCCATGTAATGGAGCTATAAGTGTCCATTTACCCATTTCTTCAATTACCTCAATGGTTATTGACACTCTATGCCTTCCCATTTAACCACACAAATTCGCATTTATTCCATCCCTTCAATGGAGATAGATATTGCTCCACCTCCTCATAGTGATTTCCATCATGCTTAACAATATCCATGTTCCTTCCAAATCTGATTAAGTTCTTGTGTTCAAGTTTAGTTTTGAACATAGAATCTATTCACTACTTTTGTCATATAGCTTGTTTTGTTGGGATTAAAAGATATAATTCAAAAAGAAAACGATATGAATCGTGGTGATAAAAAGAAAGGTGCAGATCATAAATTGCCATGGAGCCAAAAGAAATCTATAGCAGATTTGGAAGAGCCTCCTTTACAAAATGAAGTAAATGATCTCGTATCATGGGTATTGTCATAATCACAAGTATGCCAAGACTCAGCTAAGTACTTTATATTATATGTTTGTCCGTCCTTTCCTTTCTAGCATTTTCTTATTCATTGATTTTTTATTTTTGTTTGTGTTATAGGTATGTTATTGAAAATAAAAATTGATTATCTCTAATGATATTAATGTGTAAATCATTTTTCTTCAAATAAATTAAAATAACTTTTCATTTTTTTTTTTTAAATATGTAGGTTACTTCAATTTTGTGCCTTGCTTTGGTTCCAAATAAATTGATAAATATTTCTTGCTTGAAGTTTTTTTCATAAAAATATTAATTTATTTACATGACAATAGCTTTTAATTTGATACAGGGATGGCAAGTTAATGTTGAAAATCAAACTTTGTAAAGTTTTTACTTCAGTAATAACAGTTCAAGTATTTAATTTAATCCATATAATATATAGGAATATCACTATAATGTATTATTGGATTAGTCTAATGAAAATACATTCATTTTAATTTAAAAGTTCTTACTAATCTCTCTTTGAATATATATATATATATATATATTTTCTTAGTTTTATAAGTAAAATATTGTCTTTTTCATGGTTTAAACATAAAATTTCCACAAATGTTTACAATTTTCCTGTAAAGTTTTATATTTTAACCTAAGATACACTTTGATGTCATTTTATCTTTTAATCTTATGTTTAGAAGATAGTAGATATAGAACACTCTTTTCACATCCTCTGGTGCAACCTTTATTTGTGTAATGAGATCATTCTCACACTTTTACTTTGTTGCAGAACATTTTATCTATATTAATGGCTTCCAACACTTCCTTCCCACTATATTAATGGCTTCCTACACTTCCTTCACACTATATTAATGGCTTCCACTTGCTATCCACACGCCATTTGGTTGACAAATACTCCCATCACATTGATTTTATTCTCCCAGACTACCTTCCCACTATATTAATGGCTTCTAGCCATTAGGCTCACAAATACTCCCACTTTCCTATAGTACCTTCCCACTATATTAATGGATCACACTAGGCGATTAGGCTCACAAATAATCCCATCACTTTTGGACTAACCACCACTTACCTCCTAATTTTATGATCTATAATTGTTGTACTAACAACTACCATGGGAATATGGTACAAGTAACCTCTCACTCAAAGCAATGTTATGAGTTTGGAAGTTTACTAACATTTATGGATTTTGGTGTAATGATACACCCTGTTACATGTCTCAAAACATGGTAGTATTAACACTATGAAAACATGGTGTCACTAACAAGATTTTTAATGATACCTCTAGAATTGATACTTATGGATTTGGGTCTAATTATACATGATAGTGCACTAATGAACATTAACCACCCATTCAAAGTAAAATTATTAGTTTGATGAAAAGTTACCAATTTGAAAGTTTATTAATGCATATAATATTATTATAACATTTTCATTTACATATAGGTGTTTAAAAGTACAATTGATAAAAAAAAATATTGTTAGTTGTTGTTTTGAAATTTTATATCATAATTGTTGATAATTATGCTATTTATGCAGGTTTTTTTTTTTTTTTAATTATAATTGCTTTAAATTGTTTGTGTGGTTGGTTATTTATTTAAAAAAATTTATTATAATGGTTTCTAATAATCTTATTTAAATTTTAGGTCTTAATTGTTTATAATCATGTCCAACATTTCAAGGGGATAGTCCACCATCATTAATGATAAAAAAGCTTAATGATATCTAAATAAGTGGTTAGGAATCCTTTAATAACAATGGCCACAAAGTAATTGTTAAAATAAAAAATAAAAAATTTAAACAAAGTCAAAAGTCTAAATAAAAAATTATATATTATAAATTTTTATAACTATATATAGGAAGTCAAAGATTAGGAATTTCATATTAGAGAACTTTAAAAAAAATTACATAATAATATGTCTCTATATAAGGATTAAAGATCATAATTTCACAAATATTAATGAAATGAATTAGATAATAATGTCTCTATATATAAAGAATAAAGATCATAATTGGAAAAATATTAATGAATTGAATTGAAAGGAGCTCTAGTAAGAATTGATAGGTGGAAATTTAAATGAAAAGGAAAGAGATTAAGAATTTCATATAAAAGAACTTTAAAAAAAAATTACATAATAATATGTCTCATGATTTCACAAATATTAATGAATTGAATTAAATAATAATGTCTTTATATAAAAATTAAAGATCATAATTGAAAAATATTAATGAATTGAATTGAAAGGAGCTCTAGCAAGGATTGATAGGAGGAAATTTAAATGAAAAGAAAAAGAAAAAAGCTAATTCAAGAAGCAAAAGAAAATAGTGTAAAAAGATTAAGAAAGAAAAGCATAAATATTTGAGTATAAGATTGAAAAACAAAATAAAATAAAAAATCAATAAATATATTAATAGATAATAATTATTTATAAAAATTATAATATTAAAAAAATTATATAATATTATATAATATTACACAAATTTATTATTCTAATAGAAATATCAAATTTTATAAATGTTTGAAATTAAAATGTAAACTTTTATTCTAATTAGTACATATAACACTTCTCCATTGAAGTGGAAGGCATTGAACTTAATGGGAGTGCGACCAATGCCCTCACACTCCTACTCTGGCACTTGTATCTTTATGAAGGCTTATTTAAGTTCCCAAGGTCGTTGGTCAATGCCTCTCGGTAAGGTTATAACATAGCTGTTGGATCTGTATGTCACTCACCAACATGCACTTGGTCAAGTTGGTAGTTTTATTTTCACATATTCTTTATCATTTTCTCGTGCTCTTGTCCCTAACAACCATGCATCTAGAATTTTGTCTGAGGCTCATGTCTCTAACAATCATGCATCTAGAATTAGAATTTAGAATTAGAATTTGGTGTGGTTGTTTAGGATGGTCTTCTATTTTTGTGGATGATTTTCTCCAATGCTATAAGTTTTTTTAGAAAGGCAAGGAATGGTCTCTAACTCCTTTGGAAGATCCAACATGATTAGAAATTTGTAATGATTTCTCTTTCCCATGGGCACCTCATATAGTTCGTGACTGGACTCTTTAAGATTATATGTGACCTTTTGATGTCTCAAATGAATTGGCCTTTTTAAGAGTCCATATGATCTTTTTATGTCTCCAATGGCCATGACATGCAAGAGATCTTGTTTTATACAAAACAATGGAGGTCCTAGAGATTTGGGGGTTTCAAAATACGCTTTCAAGAAATATTGGCTAACTCAATTAGAAATAGCTTTTCCACCCAACTCTTTGTTTGCTCCACCAAAAAAAATTGATAAACAATCAATCAACTTGAATACCTATCCAATCAACTTAAATACCTCTCTATCCCTATAGAGCAACAACTAATTTTGACCCATGTATTTCATGGACTCTCTTCCAAATTTCCGAATATTTGTCTCGTCTTTATTCCAAAATTGGAAACAAAAATTTTAACAAACAAATATAAATCTCTTTTACTACTAAACAAAAACAACTTTAAAAACAAATAAAAATAAAAATAAAATAAACCTATAACACATTATTTCTCATACTTTTAAATTTAAGCTCTTTGTGACCTTAATCTAGCTGAACCATAAAATTATTAGATTGAGATGAAAATAACACTATTAGAGAATAAGATAATTTATTTTATTTTATATGTTACTAAAATTGTACCATCGAATGTTTCAGTGCTCGTCATATTTTACTACATTCTCATATATAAAAATATGTAAAATTATCACGCTCTCTACGTTTGAAAAATTTATAGGACTATACGCAGGTCACTGTTTTTCAGAACATGGAAGAAGCAGAGCTAAGGGAATGCGTACAAAATCACTTAACTTCTGCAAAATCTCATTCTTCAAAGGTTGCAGCAAATCAAGTATAACATATGTTATTATTCTATGCTTTCGCCTCTATAATTTCTCTGAATTTTTTCATTATAACCTCCGACTTGTGTGGTTATTGGCATCTATCGAATAATAGCAAACCGAAGGGTCCTAAGTGCCCTAAAAGCAGAATGACTACAAACAGTATAATGGCTGCTGTCTGGAAATTTCACTCCGAAGAAGAATCATCCTCGATGTCGTGATAAGAGCTGTGAACTTATCAATCATGGCTTGAGCTTGAGTATAATGACGTAATGGAGAAAGTACTAGAACTTATAATATATCTGCTACTGTGACACCGCTAATTATCAACTAGGTTGATCGGATCAACCAAACATGCCTGATATAATGATATAAGGGGTTATGGTCAAACATGACGACCTGTAATATAAATGATCCACTATATTCGGACTTTCACGTGTAACATAAGTGTGCACCTACAAACAAAATGATTTTTATTACATACAGAGATCTGTGTACCTACAAACAAAATGATTTTTATTACATTGAATGACTCAATTATTTCATTCAATTACATGTGTATTCATTGTGTTATTCTAACTATTTTTAAAATGAGGAGTTGTTGTTAAGAGAATATGAAGTGTTTAGTCCACTCAACAAACCAATCTTACTTATTTTTTAAAGTAGGAATTATTTCAAGTTCTCATTCCTTTTTAAAATTATTATATAAGTCACAAATTACATGATCCAGTATATTCGGACTTTCACGTGTAACATATATTCTAGAAAAACAAAGATGTGTGTGACTACAAACAAAATGATTTTTATTACATACATAGATCTGTGTACCTACAAACAAAATGATTTTTATTACATTGAATGACTCAATTATTTCATTCAATTACATGGTGTATTCATTGTGTTATTGATATCTAACTATTTTTAAAATGAGGAGTTGTTATTAAGAAAATATCTGAAGTGTTTAGTCTACTCAACAAACCAATCTTACTTATTTTTTAAAGTAAGAGTTATTTCAAGTTCCCGTTCCCTTTTAACATTATTACATAAGTCATAAATTACATATAAATTATATGAGTCTAAAATGGTCCTCATGAGCAATTATGTTCACTCTGGGATGTAGAGACAATGCTCTTATCTCACCACCACATTTATTCCAAGTTCCCTTTTAACATTATTATATAAGTTACAAATTACATATAAATCATATAAGTCCAAGATGGTCTTCATGAGAAATTATGTTCACTTTGTGATGTCTGAGACACTGCTCTTTTCTCACCACCACATGAGCTACCACTTGGTTTCCATTTGAAGCATACGAACCTCTCACCATATTTGTGAAGCTTTGTATAATTGACATTTCTTAACGACTCGGAAGAATAGCTGAGATATTGAATATTTATATGAACAAGTTTCCATGATGATACTATGCACCAAAATACACACTTCAAGTTATATAGGTAAACCTCTCTAAATACATATTTTATCTCAACTCACCTTTCATCACACACACATATGCATACCATAAATGCTAGTTGTTTATAAAATCATGAGAGACTTTCTATTAAGTTCATTATCATTGTCATAGTCTCAAAAGTTTATCATTTTCATAGTCTCAAAAGTCTTAAGATTGGTCTCTTGCAAATCTTCTATAGTAGCTATGTTGCACAATTTATTTCATTTTCTATTTAAAAGCTCTCTTGCACCAGAATTTTAGTTGAACTTTGCATGTCCATGTTTTTGGTGGTAAAAACATTATACTGAGGTCCTATTTTCATTAAATATTTCATTTGAGAATAGTGTCATCTCATCATGTGAGTGTATTACCAGATTTCATCTTTTTCTCTTCTACGAACAATCATTTCATCTAATTATCTAAAGGAAAATTGACTTAAGCTAAAAATTGTTGAAGATTGCAACAAGAAACAGTGAAGGAGGCATCCTGAAACATCATTCCTAATCCTAGTTGGAAAATAATCACCTAAACTAGGTGGGGCCCACACAAGTGATTTTTGTCGCAAAGTATATTTTTAGACATGTCGATCATATTCTATGAGTTGCAGGATGCTATTTGTGGATGGTTGGTCAAGTTGGAAAAATAGATGGACTTCTATTTTTAGACATATTGGGCGGAATCTATTTTTAGATTGTCAGCCTAAAAATAGATATGTCGAATATTATTAGCTCTTAATAATATTTGGACTATAAACATTATCTTATTCTCTTGGAGCACTTCAGTTAAGTGCACAGATGTGGCACAGGAGCTGACAGAAGGAATTACGCTATTCCTAAGGGTTTAGTGGAGCTAATGCATGGAGGAATTCAGTTAGAACTCATGTGATAGAGTTTGGTGGAGTTGTAGAAGTAGTTGGTGGAGTTGTGTTCAGTTTAACTCAGTTAGACACAGTTGAGCTAGTTGTATCTAGTCTAACTGATTGATACACTAGTGATAGTGGTGTGAATTAATTAATAATTAATTCATTAAATAATAACTTTTTAATCAACTGAAGAATACATCAGTTAACTACAGTGCATGGACAGTTTTAGTGGAGACTAGTGGAGAGATAGGTGAAAGAGCAAGTGTGACTATCAGTTGTGACTATAGTGATGCATGGTTTGCATCCACACTCAGTAGAGATGCCTTTAAGGATTGCGTCAGCAAGGCTGGAGAAATTCGAGTTCATCTAGAGCCATTCTTCAGCAGGGATTGTGCAGTAGAGGTAGGCTAAAGGCTGGCAAAGATCAGTGCATGGATTTGCAAGATCAGGCCTGATTAGTGTGTAACGATTGTATTGTACTGAGAGCTTGATATGATCAGCTTTGTATGAGGATTGTTACATGATCTCTATGACATATATTATATACTGATAGTTGGGGTTTTCAGCTTCAAGCTTTCCCATTAAAACAATTGTGTTAATGTGTGTGAATTTTTATGGTTTCATGTGTGCATTGCAATTGATTTAATTTCCACATGTGATGATCAATGGTGGAATATATTCTGTATTGTGCATGAAGTTAAAATAGTGTGTGATAAGGATAATCTTGGACATATGCATACGTAGTGCATATAATTTCTACATGGTATCAGAATGATATTGATCATTGGAGCAAATTGCAATTATTGAAACAGTTGAGTTTTGTGCTGGTGGAATTCGAAATTGTTGCAGTGTTTTCTTGGTGTTGAAGTTGAGAAGTCATTGAAATTCTTTCGTCGGATTGTGATTGGAGTATGCCCTTGAGGGCAGCTCGAATTATATTTCATGGAAGGACAAGATGGACGCAGTGCTGGAGGATAATGGGTTGAAGGAATTCATAGATGCTGAAATTCCTAAACTGGGTTCTAGCGATGCAGCTGCACTTGACGCATGGCAAAAGAAGGTAGCAAGGTGTCGAAGGATTCTGTTGGAAGGTGTGAAGGATCACATTGTGTCCAGCCTTCATGGTAAAGCCACTCCATTCTTGATGTGGAAGGCTTTGACAGAATTGTTCCAAAGCATAAGTGACCAGAGAAAGTTGGCGCTTAAAGACAAGCTTAGGAAAATAAAAATGGAGAAGAATGACACTATTCCAATATACTTAAAAAAGTTTTTCCACTGCAGGGATGAGCTTGGGAGTGTAGGAGTTAGTGTGGATGAAGAAGACTTTGTGAGCTTGGCTCTCCTTCGGTTTATGAAGAGTTGGCATTGCTACGAGGACTCTGTCAATGGTTGGGAGAAACTGCCAGGATGGGAGCGACTTTGGTCGGATCTTGTGCAGGAGGAGATAAGTTGGAGTACCAGGGATGTCTCTTCATCAAAAAATGATGATGAAGAGGATTGCGCTTTGTCTGCTAAAGCAAGGAAAGGGAAGGGGAAGAAAAATCCTTCTCAATCTAGTGCGGATGGCAAAGAGCGTGACATGTCCAAAGTGAAGTGTTTTCACTGTCACAAGCATGGGCATTCTGCCACACATTGTCCATAGAAGAATAAGAACAAGAAGGCTACTGGAGCTGCAGCTGGTGAGGCTCTTGCCTTGCAAATTGAGTTGGACTTCTCGTTGATCGCATGCATGGTGTATAGTGCATTGGGATCGGGGTGGTATTTTGATAGTGGCGCTTCCTTTCACATGACGAGAGATGTGAATATTTTCAGTGACTTGGTGGAGAAAGATCTCCAGCTGCATGTTGAGTTGGGCGATAATGGACAATATAATGTGACTGGCATTGGTACCATTACCTTTCAAAGGGAGTCAGGTAAACTCATTCTTTTACAAGATGTAGTGCATGTTCCAGGTTTAAAGAAGAATTTAATCTCAGTCGCAATGTTAGAGGATAAAGGGTATGATGTTGTCTTTAGTGAAGGAAAATTTTCCTTCAGTACAAGGCAACAGGACAAGTCAAGAAGGTTGGGATTTGAGCAAACAATCTCTACATACTTGAATTAGATGGGATTTATATGGAGCTTCCTATAGTTGGGAAGTGCAAGAAAGGCATGCAATTGAAGCTTGAGAGGGAGCAAGTTTTGCATGCAGGTAAGAGTGAACCTCGGGATGTGGAGCAGAAATAAGATGAGGATCATGGAGTGGGATAAACCACTCATGCAGAGAAATTTCATGCCAGATGGGCAGAGGGAGTGAATGCGGCTATACCACCAGGTCAGAGGTGGGGCGACATGCATGAGTAATCCCAAGAGGAGATTTTTGGGCACGATTCATGGAGATGGTGTGGATCTCATGAATTGAACCTGGATATGAGGTGCCCACAGAGCAGCAGTAGCATGATCAGTTGGATTGATGCGGGTAGATCAAAGTGACAGTGTCAGATACTGGAGCACGGTTCAGAGTTGACAGCAAGTGCATAGTGCATGGCTGCAGAGTTCAAGTGCAGAGTGCATGGCTGCAGAATTTATGTTTAATTTAGGGTTTTTTTCCCTAGAAGGCAACCCCTCTCTTTGTATGAGGGTATTGTATTACGGCTTTGTAATATATGTGGATTTTCTGAGCGAGATATAGAGATGGAGACTTTGAGAGAGAACAGAGGATATTATAGTGGATCTGTTGTAGGTTTTGTATATTCATTTTGCTGGATAATAGAAAGGAAGGACTGGCTGTTCTGGGTGGACGTAGCACAAACTGGGTGAACCACGTATATATGTGTCTCTCTGTTTTTATGTGTTTTGTGTGCTTGTATTTTCCGCATATTTTATGTGTTGCATTGCTCCATAATATATAATTTTCTAACACGATCAAGAAAACTATGAAAGAGACTAAAAATTCTCAAATGGACTTAATGCAAACTACCAATGGTATGCAAATGCTAAGATGATATCTCTAAAGAAGCGAAAAAGAGTCTCTAGAAAGACAATGGTTCGATCACTTTTTGACTGAAAAACAAGGCTAGTTCCAAACAGAACTCCTATGCATAAGAACGCCAAAATGCACTTGATACAAAAGAGATAAATCAAGAAAAGACTTCTCTCATAATCAAGCCAAGAAACAAAGACTATAAACCAACAAAAAGCTTCAAAAGATACGATGAAACCATAAAAAAAAACTCAAAGCAAAACTTTTCGGAAAACACAAATGTTTTTTGGGTTTTTTACTTATAATGGAAGAAAAAATATTTCAAGAAGACAAGCATAAACTACCGACGAACCGAAATCAAGCAAAATGAGTCTCAACAAAGGCTTCAAAGTGCTCAAGCCAACTATGCTACTTTTGTAGCTAGACTCAAATGAGAAAAAAAAATATGAAACTCAAATAATTGATGTAGTATAGTAGCACAATCTTACAACAAATAACAACTCAAAAAACAAAAAAAAAAATTCTTCAAGATTCGCAACAAGACAAGTCCAAGAAATCGAGAAAACCAAGATAGGCCAAGAGAGACAAAACCACAAGTGAAGCAATTCATAGGGCCAAGAAGAGAAAACAAGAAGAGGCTCACTTTTCTGAATGGTCAGAACAACTAAGAACTTCAGGAAAATATATTTTTGCTTCAGCCGCAATTGCAATCACACAAAACAGGCAATTCACCAAATGGCTAAGTTTTCACAAATACAAGAGAGAAATGATATGCAATCACTATAGACACAGTCCAAACACCTTAAAGACACCACAGGAATGGTTCACCACAGACAGAAAAGACTACAGAGGTTGGAAACTCAAATTTTCAAATTTTTCCAGGCATACACAATTTTGCAAGATGCAACTAGTGTGTATATGCGGGTCCCTTTGGAAAATACATAAGGTATATGCGACTGTGCAGAGAATAAGTTGTGTATGGAAATAAAGATAACAAAAAATAAAAAATTCAAGCCTACTCAAGGGACCAGGTCTTCTGGCTGATTTAAAAAATACTTACCAGACTGTAAAAAGTGATAAAACCTATCACGAACCTACAAGACAGATAAAACAACCCAAACGGGAATCACAAGAATGTGATCCCCAACAGAGTCACCATTTCTGTTTCGGGAAATGTTACCCTAAAGGTCTTGGGTTGATAAACCTTCATATATCAGGGGAATTTCATTTCAAGAAGGACTCACTTAACCAATTTATATGCTTTGAACTAGAATCTACAGGTTGCAGACCTTACCTGAATATTCTTCGGTTGTAGTAGATCCCGTGGGGTGCAAACCATTTGCAACTCTTTGTGCTCTGAAATCTGTAAATCAACATAGAACAAGCAAAAAATCCTAGTTTTACATAATATATATGTTCTAGATGTTAGTTAAAAGCGTGCATAATCTCATAAAAATAATATGAAAAGAACAGTTTACGATCATTACACATGTATAAAATATTATTGACATGTAAGTATCGGGAACACGATGGCAGTTCTATTATTAATGAGATGTACAATAAAAAAATGTGGAGAGATCACCCTAAATCTACCACGGCCTTCAAGGATACCATCCTCTGGATCCGTCCAGCCCTAGCCTCTCAAGATTTATTTCAAGAATCATGCATAATGGATGTCACATAGGGTGAGTGGACATCTCAAAGAAACAAGGGTTTCCTGAAAATATCAGGGAAGTGGAGGAGGCACGGGAATATATTAGAGTTTGAAAGGGCTCCAAAAGCATATAATATATATACATCTCTCTCTCTTCCTTCCTCAGGACATTCCCTTGAGGGGCTTTATACTACCTCAATTTATTTATTTTCAGTTGGGAATAGTTATACCACGGGCTAGGGTGGTTAAGTTACTCGAACAACCGTAAAGCCCGCCTCTAAAATAGGGAAATTATATATTTTTTAATGTTTAAATTGGCATACGTGGTTCTCAATTTATGGACTCACATGTATACGTGGAAAAGTCTAGGCAGAGTCGCGTATGGGTTTTAAGAATTTTTTTTTTTGAGAAATATGTCTGAGTCTGAAGGAAAGGGTTTCCCAAGGCCAATGTATAATTCATAAAGTATATGATGGTGATAAATGATGCTATAAAAACAAGTTTTGAAGACATGAAGACTATCATTTTAAGAATTTGAAGAAAATTAAGAAGATATTCTGCCACAACAGATCAACACCATTCTACAACTACAAAATCAGAGGACAGCTACAAAATCAACATCATTTTGCAGTAAATTCAACAGTTTTAGTATAAGTAATAAAAAATCATTTTGACTCTTTTATCCATAACTTGTACAACCACATGAAGAATATTATGATCAGAATTTTTCAACCACCACACATGCAACTCATCCATTTCAAAAGGGTAAGTTAAAGTATGTCATTTTCTAACATTTTACCATAGAATTCCTTGAAAGCTAGAATGATAATTTTTGGAAAACACTTATTTTCCTCGTTTCATAAAATTACCAATACCATTAGTCGGGGGGGGCTTACATTCATATTCACATTCATCCACATTCAAAATCCCACATACTTTCAAAAGATATTAACCATTACATTATTATTATGAGCATACAATGGCTTTTCAAAAATACTCAAAAGATAATTCGATACAAACACAATCATGTTTGTCACACAAGAACCAACCATGATGCAATCCAATAGAAATATACTTTACAACAATAATCAAATTATCATTATGCAAAGTTCAAAGATCAAAATTGAATGCAACAACAAAATATGGTTGTAACAGAAGAACCACCATGTTGCAATTCAACAAGAAAAGAAAAAAAACACTTTGCAGAAGTATGAACTTATCAAATGATATCATGTCAAGTTAAGCCAAAGCTCAAGGATAAAAAAGAATTAATGTAATGGATTGCATGAGGAAATGCAATAGCTTCATTTGGGGCGTATGTTGGGCCTTGAAATTTTCATTTACTTCCATTACATTTGTTGAGCCTTAGAATTGCCTTCTATTTTACAAACTTTCACTTCATTTCATCATCATTTTATCACTTCATAAGCCTAAAATCAATGAAGAATGATTAGGATTGCTTAAAGGTTACATGAAATTGATTAACATATTGTATTTTCATGATTTTTGCTATTTTAACAATTTTCTGCAAAATAGCTACAGAATACAGGCATTCTGTAGCTGACCGCGCATTCCGTAGCTGATCCCGCATTCCGCAGTTGTTTTACAGTTTGAGTGGGTTACAGGTGTCGTCTCAAAGAAAGGCGCATATGGGCAGATTCCTTACCTCATCCACATCATTCGTTGCTCTCCACAAAGTCTGAGCAAAAATATCTAAGTGGTTATGCACGTGGGACACCCAAACTAAGAGGCAGTCTCCTATTAAAACACAGATTCTACAAGTGTCCGCAATGAAGAACGAGGCTGTCAATAAGAGTTTCAATTTGATTAGAAGTAGAAAGACACTTATCCCTTTATTTTCTCCAGTTCCGTTATGTAAATTTGCTATTAATATGCTTGGGGAACCGAGAGAAAGAGGTTAGATCTTAGTTATATTTTGGCTTTTGCTGCCAACCGTGAATACTTTGTTTTAAGTATTTTTCTCCTTTAATGAAAAAGCATCATTCTGCTGCATGAGCTGAGTCGATTTTGAGTTAGAATACGTGCTACCAGGTGGTGGAGGGCCCCTACCTCCTGTGCAACTCTGTTCTTTTTAATTTAGATAAGTAACTCTCGTTTCATTCTTATCTTAGTTAGTTTTCTGAATTCTGCGTTTTTATGTTCATTTGTATTGAATTCTACAGTTTAATCTCATTCTAATGAATTCTTCCAAAATATCTGTAATGATGAATGGGAATTAACTGTGGTATTTTAGGATTTTAATTGTGTTTTCATTTCAAACTGTGTAATTTCATAGATTAATGGCATGTCAATTTCAATAGAATACTCCGGAGGTAGAATGCATGTGGTTCAGATTTTTCTTTTCTTTTCAAGTATGATAATGGCTCTTTAGTTTAATACTGTTCATTGTAGATTAATAGCATCTTAGTTTAGTTTTAACTCATTGCTTTAACACTTCAAGTTTAGCTGTTGACCATTGTAGTTTACTTTGTCTTAGTTGATAAATTCAATCTCACGGGCTTAATTATTTATAAAACTTCTTTTGTTCAAAATTCATACTCATACACAATTATCTGGACAAAAGATAGTATTATTATAAGGTCTGGAGTATTTTGTAGCTTCTTTATCATTTCACAAACAAGCCTCTTTCTCAAAGACTATTTTTGAAAGGAAATCTATAACTTTTGAGAAAGGTTTAATGGTGTTAAATTGAGTTGAAAAACAGAAGTAGAAACTAGTTTAGAGTAGAAACTTTACCTTGTTACAAATATTCTTTTCCACATATTTTCCAACAAATCTTTATTCATGGATAAGATGTTGTACATTGTAAGTTATCTGTTTGATTAGTGATTTAGGAGAAAACTTCATTTACACTTAGCTTGTTCATTTCTCAGGTTCATTTCAATTTCATGTTGTGAGTTTACAATAGAGTCATTATCAAGCTTTGTATTTGTTGGTTGCTAGTCATAGTTAGACTCTATTTTGTTTCAGCATTTTCATTTGTTTACCATCATAGTTTAGGCTTCACTCTGTTTTGACCAATAGTTTCCCTTCAATTAGCACTTAATTCTTTTCCTTTTCAAAATAAAACCATAAAACCAAAAACATCAGAAAACACTAAACACAACGAATTTGGAAGAGGTTACTTAGGCACATATGGTGCACTTCACTTCAGCAGTTTACTAACCCTGGTTGACAATTAAATGAGCTCAATTTAGGAGACTAGGTTGAGACCAAACATTTTGGCGCCGTTGCCGGGGAAGTGTAACTAGGTATCCTCATTTCCTACATCCACAAAAACAAAAACAAAAACTTCAATCACCTACCACACCCACTATATCATGTGGTGCAGTAAGAGCCACACATCCACATCATGAATTCACATTTTTGCAGGTAGAAGAAGAGGTGACAAAGCAGGTGGAAGAAATGGATGGAGATGATGACAATGAGGAAGATCCTTTTGGATTTCCTATTCAAGAAACTGATATCAATATTCAAATGAAGAACATCCATCCATCTGTACTTCCTAACTTCAAAGGTATGAGATCAGAAGACCCGGAAACTTTTCTTTTTGAATTTGAAATAATTTGTAGATCTTATGGCTACTCATTGCACATGCAAAAATTGAATTTGTTTCTGGCAACATTGAAGGATAGAGCTCTTAGATGGTTCATGACTTTAGGAACAAATTCCATAAGGACATGGGATGATATGAAAAGAGTATTTTTGGAAAAATATAAAGGTTATTGCATGCACCATGACCTTAGAAATGAATTCTTTAAGATAAACCAAAAAGAGGGTGAAAGCCTAGAAGATTTAGTGGAGAGATTTACTTATAATATCAAAAGATCTAAATTGCATAATTTAGGATCAGATGCATTAAAAACTCTTCTACTAAATGCTATAAAGGATGAATGGATTGATCTTCTAAATATTGTGGGAAAAGGAGATGTCTATCGATTGTCATTTCAAGAAATTTGTGAACTATGCAAGAACATATCAAGAGGGAAAGCAAAGTGTGTAAGATCCCTTCAAGGTCCATTTATGGCAAAAGTAAGTGAGTCGGCATCAAGATTGGTAAGTCAAACTGAACCTAACAATTTGATAAACATTCTTGGTAATTTAAATGAACAAACTGACATGCTAAGAGTGCAAAACAAGCAAAAAGTTGCTTCATTTATATTTTTCCCTAAATGTAGAAAGAAACATACTTTGCATGAATGTCCACTTGATAACATTAAAATGTGTAAAATTTGTGCAGGATCACATACTACTGAAGATTTCCCATCATTACCAGGGTTGAAGGAAATTTACCAGAAGGATAATGGAGCAAATCAAGCACAAGAGAAACTTTCTTATGTAGCTCCAAGAGGACTATGGCAGCCTCATCAACCCAATATGATGCAATATCCTTATGCACAATTTCAAGGTTATGCACAACAACCTCAAGGTAATTGGAGAACACCCTTGCTTTGGCAACCTTGGCCATCTCAATCCCAACCTCAAAACCAACTTTGGAAATCTTGGCCATCTCAATCCCAACCTCAAAACCAACCTTGGAAACCTTGGCCATATCAATCCCAACCTCAAAACCAATCTTGGCAACAAAGTTGGCAAAGGCCATATAAAGGAAATCCACCATATCCTCAATCTTTCCCTCTCTATCCTCAATACAATCATCAATGTTATTCATACCATTTGCCTCCACCACAACATCAATATCACCCTCATTTGACCTCAATTCAACCTTTCCCATTACCATCCACACAAACACCCCAAAGATTCCCCACTCCACTACCTCCACAACCATTTCATATCCCCAACAATAAAACACCTCAATCAACTTACAATTCTGAGGTATTGCAAAATGATTCACCCGCTGTCATTGAAGAACAAAAAACAGAAGAAGAAGACTCAGATAAGGTCCAAGAATTATGGATGTCTGTTGATAAAGAGAAGTTATTAGAACTTGAGATTGAAAAGTCTCATGCATGCCTATCACCAGATTCAATGAATGAAGATCATATCTCTGAAGACTTGCATTTCATGATAGAAGAAAGACAAGGAAGACAAGATTACATTGAATCTTGGTTCCATTCAGTCATCGGATTCCAATGCTCAATTATTCAATATCTTCTGACATCATCTAAATCAAGACAGTTGGCATCTCATATACTGGTACATATCAAAGAGTGTCTTTCAAACCTGCATATGAGTTTATCTATCATCTTGTTACAGACATGGTTCCATTGGAAGTACTCATATACTTGAATAAGATTTTCTTTTTCAAGTAGAGTAGGACATAAAAAAAAAAGAGAAAAAAAAAAGGAAAAAAGGAAAAAAAGAGTAAAGAGAAAAATAAGTCCTATTGTGAAAACCAGCTGGCTGGTGCAATTGGACATGAGCTTTGTTTGAAAACCAGGCAACTGGTGGGCAAATTTTACAATAAGTTCTGCAATTTTATGATGGTTTCAATCTTTCATGGTTCTTCAAATCATTCTTGGTTCTATGCTCGAGTTGGATGATGTGGAATTCCTTAAGGTCCACCTTCCAATAGATCTTGTCCCATTGACCTCAACACTTTATCTGGGATCAAGATTAGAGATTATTTGAAGTGCCTTGGAGCTTTCATTCATCAATGGCAAGCCTCCTCGTTGATAACAATGGGAATACAATAATGTCTCTTGATTGTCAAATCTTGCAGGCGACTCGACTTCGACACATTCATTCGTCCCTGTCAAGATGCACTGAGGTACCTTGACACTCATTTACATTATCGGTGAGTTGTCTCGCATTGGTTAACGATTTTCATTATTGATCGGTAATCCGATGATTTCTTCCCATGCTCGACTTCGACACATTTATTCGCATGGTAAGAATTGTACCATGAATGTTGGCTTTGATGAAGACTAATGGTTTTATGGAATCAAAAACAACTTGCAGCAGTGAATTTTATTAGTTTCTTGTAGCAGCATGTTCATCTTTTTTTCAATTCAATAACAGCTGCGGAAAGTGGCAGTTTCTGCAGCCATTGCTGTAGCAGCCTGTTTTCGTCTTTTTGCAACTTTTTCCAAAAGGCAGTTTTGGCGCAACTTTTGCAAGAGACTGGAGCAGAAATAAAAAATTATGAGCTTCTGGGTTTTCTCAGAATATGATAAATTGAGTATAACGTGGACAGAATTTGAAAAAATGAAATTTTTAAGGGCATTTCAGAAGGGTTTTTCAGGCAGATTTTCAATTTTCAGCGTTATGGACAGAATAGGACAGATTTGAGTATTTTTTCACAGCAGCACCTTTTCTTCTTCAAAATCAAATTCTGGAAACATGTGGCAGTAGAGAAGGTAAAAATACACAGTTTCCCATTGGAATCACTCAATTTGGCCTTAAAATGAGTCCGTGGCGTACTTTTTTGTAGCAACATTGGGCAGAATGAAGGGTGAAACAGGGCAGAAATTGATTTTATCATAACTTTCAAACCATGCATCCGTTGGCCCTGAAATTTTTATGGTAAATGAATTGAGGTAGGGTGAATAAACACAGAAAATTTCAGAAAATTTCATTGTGTATTTTTCAAGAAATTGGCCACTTTCACATACAACCATTTCTCATTTTCCGGGAGATCCGTGCAACCAATGGCAGAGATTTTTCGACGGAAGATGCATAATAATATTGGTAACAACCTCAGAAAATTTCAGGGAAGTCTGATGTACCATTTGAGAGAAATTACAAAATTCATTTCATTCTACAAGTCCATTCCACTTTCACTCCATCTCACGCCATTTTCATTTCATTTCACAAGTCCTATTCCACTTTCACTCCATCTCATGCCATTTTCATTCCATTTCAAAAGTCATACTCCACTTTCACTCCATTACATTTCACATCCATATTCCATAGCCATACTTCATTTGTTTTTACAGATTGCATGTTGCAGCCACATCTTATTCAGCAATTCTGACATAATTGTACAACCTACAAAGAGATGATGATTACAGGAAATTGAAGGATTCTGTTTTGAAGACCAACATGCTCAAAGAGGACCAAAGGAACAACATCAAGCACAGCAATTAACAAGGTCAAAATTCTAAGGTAAATTGTGAAAATTATTTTAATAGCAAAAAGTCAAAACATGAAATAGATACAATGTGTATAATCATGTGTTTCCTAAACAACCTATCATTCGAATTGATTAGCCATATCCCTTATCCAACATTCCATATCTCACCACAAGGTCATCATAAATTCTCCATCAGATCCATAGCCACTTCATTTTCCCTTATAGCTTAATTACCTCCATCCATTCACTTCCATTACACTTTGCAGCCAATCCATCTCTAAGTGCAGAAAGGTAATTCTAAGGGTGAAGCATCATTCTTCAACTAATCCATCTTCAGACACAGAGATACAGTTTCAAAATAAAGCATTATACTCCGTAGCCAATCTAGCTTCAAGCATAGAAAAGTAATTCTGAAAGGAAGATAATCTGCACAAAGGAGGAATGTGGCTAATTGTCAGGACACAATCAGTTGAAGTCAAGTATTTGGAAGGATATCCACAAGGCAAGGAACTACTACAATAAGAAGGGAGGCTAAATTTTATAGAGAAATTTGATGGCTTCCATAAGGAGATTACAAAATATTTTGTCAAATCTTTTGATGGAGCAAAAGAAGATAAAATGACATGGATATTGAAAATAAACTTGACACTCCACTACAAAAGGAAGATGAAGAACTAATCTCTGAAAAGTTAACAGAGATTAGAAAATAGATTAGGGCCAAAAGAAGCAGAAAGATAAGGTTGAATGTTCTAACAGAGGTTTCAAAGCACATGGAATAAGTTTTGATGAAATTGCATGAGGACATGCAATAGTCTTGCAGTGGGGGTATGTTGAGCCTTAGAATTGCCTTCTATTTTACAAACTTTCACTTCATTTCATCATCATTTTATCACTTCATAAGCCTAAAATCAATGAAGAATGATTAGGATTGCTTAAAGGTTACATGAAATTGATTAACATATTGTATTTTCATGATTTTTTCTATTTTAACAATTTTCTGCAAACTAGCTACAGAATACAGGCATTCCGTAGCTGACCGCGCATTCCGTAGCTGATCCCGAATTCCGCAGCTGTTTTACAGTTTGAGTGGGTTACAGGTGTCGTCTCAAAGAAAGGCTCATATGGGAAAATTCCAGACTTCATCCACATCATTCCTTGCTCCTTACAAAGTCTGAGCACAATTCTACAGGTGGTTAAGCACGTGGGAATCAAACTAGGAAGTAGACTCCTAACAGGACAAGAACAGTCCAGATTCTGTTACGTGATCATGATCAGAGTCCTAGTTTGGTTTCTATTAGGAAAGACACTTATCCCTTTATTTTCTCCAGTTCTGTTATGTAAATTTGCTATTAATATGCTTGGGGAACCGAGAGAAGAAGGTTAGATCTTAGTTATATTCTGGCTTTTGCTGCC
Source organism: Pinus albicaulis (assembly GCA_034641835.2). NCBI lineage: Eukaryota > Viridiplantae > Streptophyta > Pinopsida > Pinales > Pinaceae > Pinus > Pinus albicaulis. The sequence continues at coordinate 31,932 of JAXQQM020072542.1, read as the reverse complement.
AACCGTGAATACTCTGTTTTAAGTATTTTTCTCCTTTAATGAAAAAGCATCATTATGCTGCATGAGCTGAGTCGATTTTGAGTTAGAATACGTGCTACTAGGTGGTGGAGAGCCCCTACCTCCTGTGCAGCTCTGTGCTTTTTAATTTAGATAAGTAACTCTCGTTTCATTCTTAGCTTAGTTAGTTTTCTGAATTCTGCGTTTTTATGTTCATTTGTATTGAATTCTACAGTTTAATCTCATTCTAATGAATTCTTCCAAAATATCTGTAATGATGAATGGGAATTAACTATGGTATTTTAGGATTTTAATTGTGTTTTCATTTCAAACTGTGTAATTTCATAGATTAATGGCATGTCAATTTCAATAGAATACTCCGGAGGTAGAATGCATGTGGTTCAGCTTTGTCCTTTCTTTTCAAGTATGATAATGGCTCTTTAGTTTGATATTGTTCATTGTAGATTAATAGCATCTTCGTTTAGTTTTAACTCATTGCTTTAACACTTCAAGTTTAGCTGTTGTCCATTGTAGCTTACTTTGTCTTAGTTGATAAATTCAATCTCACAGGCTTAATTATTTATAAAACTTCTTTTGTTCAAAATTCATACTCATACACAATTATCTGGACAAAAGATAGTATTATTATAAGGTCTGGAGTATTTTGCAGCTTCTTTATCATTTCACAAACAAGCCTCTTTATCAAAGACTATTTTTGAAAGAAAATCTATAACTTTTGAGAAAGGTTTAATGGTGTTAAATTGAGTTGCAAAACAGAAGTAGAAACTAGTTTAGAGTAGAAACTTTACCTTGTTACAAATATTCTTTTCCACATATTTTCCAACAAATCTTTATTCGTGGATAAGATGTTGTACATTGTAAGTTATCTGTTTGATTAGTGATTTAGGAGAAAACTTCATTTACACTTAGCTTGTTCATTTCTCAGGTTCATTTCAATTTCATGTTGTGAGTTCACAATAGAGTCATTATCAAGATTTGTATTTGTTGGTTGCTAGTCATAGTTAGACTCTGTTTTGTTTCAGCATTTTCATTTGTTTACCATCATAGTTCAGGATTCACTCTGTTTTGACCAATAGTTTCCCTTCAATTAGCACTTAATTATTTTCCTTTTCAAAATAAAACCATAAAACCAAAAACATCAGAAAACACTAAACACAACGAAGTAGGAAGAGGTTACTTAGGCACATATGGTGCACTTCACTTCAGCAGTTTACTAACTCTGGTTGACAATTAAATGAGCTCAATTTAGGAGACTAGGTTGAGACCAAACAACATTTTCACTTATATTTCTATATTTTCACCTTCACTCCATCTCCATTTCATTATATTTACCTTACCATTACCACTATTGGGTTACATTTATGTTTTTCCAAACTTTATTAATTCTTAGTATTATTAAGTGAATTTGTGGTTAAAAATTAGAAAATAATATGCACATACTTATACCTAACAAGTTGAATGAGTTTTTTGCCATGTGTAGGTCAAGAATAAGCTTCCAAAAGACTCTTATGTGGCCTCGTAAGGCCAAATTCGAATTTGGATGGAGAAGATCATGGGATCATAAGGATATGTGTCTCATTTGCTATTTGTATTGTAACTCTAACAAGGCATGTGCCTTATCACTTCCTATTTGGATTGTAACTCTAGAAATATAGGGAGAGATTCATGGACTCTCATTAATGAGATAGCTTCTCATCTTTTGTAAAAATAGGGGAAGCTTTCTCCTATCAAATCATGTGTAAAATTGGAGTTATGCTGAAGATTTGAATACAAAATTAGAGTTTGGTACCTTACTCATGAATGTTCCTTCATTTTGACTTGGTTTTTTTTACATACGGAGCATCTTGATTTACCATCTCTCATACTTTTAGATCAACTACCTAAAATGTGTGAGATTCACTTGCTTTTATAGATTAAAGTTTATGTGCTTTCTTAGTATTAGTTTTAGAATGACGTGTAATATTTGCTTTTCTAAAAAAAATTCAAGTGGAAAGATTTATCTATTTTCCAATTGGATTAAGTTTGAGGCAATAGAGCTCATAGCTATTTAGTGTTGAGATTGCAACAAGATGATGAGCTTAGTGAAAAGAGTCGCCTTCACTAAGTGGGCTCGCAGGCTATTTTTGGCGCAAGTCTATTTTTAGGCATGTCGATCATATTATATGAGTTGCAGGATGCTATTTGTGGATGGTTGGTCAAGTTGGAAAAATAGATGGACTTCTACTTTTAGTCATATTGGGCAGAATCTATTTTTAGATTTCTAGTCTAAAAATAGATATGTCGAATATTATTAGGTCTTTATAATATTTGGACTATAAACGTTATCTTATTCTCTTGGAACACTTCAGTTAAGTGCACAGATGTGTAACATGAGCTGATAGAAGAAATTATGCTATTCCTGAGGTTTAAGTGGAACTATTGCATGGAAACGTTAGTTATAACTCATGTGACAGAGTTTAGTGGAGTTATTGAGGTAGTTGGTGGAGTCGTGTTCCGTTTAACTTAGTTAAACATAGTTGAGATAGTTTTATCTAGTCTAACTGATTGATACACTAGTGAGAGTAGTGTGAATTAATTATTAATTAATTTACTAATTATTAACTCATTAATCAACTAAATAATACATCAGTTAACTACAGTGCATGGACAGTTTCAGCGGAGACCAGTGGAGAGGTAGGTGAAAGAGCAGTGTGACTATCATTTGTGACTATAGTGTTGCATGATTTGCAACAGACTGTGGTTGGAGATGCCAATGAGGATTTTGTGAGAAAGTCTGGACCAATTCGATTTCATTCAGAGATATTCTTCAGTAGTGATTGCACAATAGTGGCAGGCTACCAGGTGGCAGAGACCGGTGCATGGGATTTGCTAGATCGGACCTGATTAGTGTGTAGAAATTGGAGATTGTATTGATAGCTTATAAGGAGATTTGTATGATGATTTTTACATGATCTCTGACATATAATATACAGATAGTTGGGGGTTTTCAGCTTTAAGCTTTCCCATAAATTACTGTTTTCATATGTGTGAATTTTTATGGTTTTAATGTGTGCATGCAATTGATTTTATTTCCGCAAGTAATGATCAACGGTAGAAGAGATTTTGTATTGTGCATGAAGTCAAATAGTGTGTGATAAGGATAATATCAGATGTATAACATATTAGTTATATAATTTATACATGGTATCAGAGCGATATTGATCATTAGAGCAATTGCAAAACATTGAAGCGGTTGAGTTTTGTGCTGGTGGAATTCAAATTTGCAGCTGTGTTTTCTTGGTGTCAAAGTTGAGATGTCTTTCAATGAATTGCGATTAGAGTATGACCTTCAGGGCAGCTTGAATTATATTGCATTGAAGGACAGGATGGAGGTGGTGCTGGATGATAATGGGTTGAAGGAGTTCATAGATGCAGAAATTCCAAAACCTGCTTCTAGCGATGCTTCCGCACTTGACGCATGACAAAAGAAGACAACAAAGTGTCAAAGGATTTTGTTGGAGGGTGTGAAGGATCACATAGTGTCCAAAATTCATGGTAAATCTTTTCCATTCTTGATGTGGAAAGCTTTGACAGACTTGTTCCAAAGCATGAGCGACCAGAGGAAGTTGGCGCTCAAGGATAACCTTAGGAATATAAAAACAGAGAAAGGCAACAGTATACCCAAGTACCTCACAAGGTTTTTCCAGTGCAAGGATGAGCTAGCAAGTGTGGGGGTTACTGTAGATGATGAGGAATTGGTGAGCTTGTCTCTCCTTGGGCTTCCGAAGAGTTGGCATTCCTATCAGGACTCTATCAATGGTCGGGAGAAACTGCTAGGATGGGAGCGAATTTGGTCGGATCTCGTGCAGGAGAAGATAAGGCAGAGTACCATAGATGGATCTTCATCAAAGAATGCAGATGAAGAAAATTGTGCTTTGGCTGCCAAATCAAGGAAGCAGAAGAGAAAGAAGAATGCTTCTCAATTTGGTACAAAAGGAAAGAAGCAGGACATGTCCAAGGTGAAGTGCTTTCACTGTCACCAACATCGACATTACGCCTCTAATTGTCCACAGAAGAAGAAAAATAAGCAGGCTGCTGGATCTGTAGCTAGAGAGGCCTTAGTCTCGCAGTTTGAGCTAGATTTTTCACTGATCCCATGCTTGGTCTCAAGTGTGATGGGTACAGTGTTATTTCTTAACAGTGGTGCGTCTTTTCACATGACCGGAGACAAAGATTTGTTTACTCATCTGGATGAGAAAGATCTTGGAGTGCACATCAAGATGGGTGATGATGGTAGATACAGTGCAACTAGTATCAGGACCATTTCCTTTGAGAGGGAGTTTGGTAAACCCTTCGTATTAAAGGAAGTCATGCATGTCCCAGGATTGAAGAATAATCTTATCTCTATGGCTATTTTGGAATACAAGGGATATGATGTTGTCTTTAGTGAGGGAAAGGCTTTCCTGCGCAGTAAGGCAACTAGTGAAACCCGGAGGATAGGTGTTCGAGTTAAGAACCTTTATCAATTGCAAGTAGATGGATATGAAGCAATGGCAGGCAAGGCAGAAGGATTGGTGAGCTAGGATGAGGGCGAGCTATGGCACAGGAGATTGGGCCATCTTCACCATAGTGCTTTGAAAATTTTGCAGCAGATTTATACCGGGCTTCCCAAAGGTACACTTGCGCAATCAAATCAGTGCAAGGGATGTGCTTTGGGAAAATTTATGAAAGCCACCTTTCACGAGAAGGATAGTCACGCCACGACGATCCTTGAGAGAATTCATAGAGACGTGTGTGGACCTTTCTCAGTAGCTTCAACATCAAAGCATAGGTATTATGTGATATTTGTTGATGATTTTTCTCGTAAGTGCGAGATCTTCTTCATGCAGAATAAGAGTGAGACATTCTTTAAGTTCTGTGAGTTTAAGGCACTGGTGGAGAAATAATCGGGGAAGAAGGTGAAGGCTCTTAGGAGTGAAAATGGTGGTGAATTCATCTCTGGAAAATTCAATGAATTTTGCAACGCAGAAGGAATTCAAAGAGAGCTCATAGTGCCTCATAACCCACAACAGAATGGGGTCACGGAGCGAAAGAACAGAACGATCGTGGATGCTGCACGGGTGATGTTGCATGATGAGGGCCTTCCCATAAACTTGTGGGTTGAGGCATGCAATACTGCAGTTTATGTGCAAAACTGTTGTCCTCATAGGATACTTGGCATGAGTACACCCGAGGAGGCATTTTCTCGTAAGAGGCTTGATATTTCTCATTTGAAGATTTTTGCCTCACCTATTTACATTCATGAGACGAAGGATACCAGGAAGAAGCTGGAGCCAACCGTAAAGGTTGGCATATTTTTGTGGTACACTAATACACCCCACAACTATCGTGTGTATTTTCCAAATAGTCGGAAGACTGTTGTGCGATGGGATATCAAATTTCATGAGGAGAAAGCCATGAAGTGTTCGCTTGAGAGGGAGCCACATTTACATGCAGATGAGGAGTTATTAGTTCCTAAGGATGAGCCTCAGGATGTGGATCAGCCACAAGAGGAGGTTCATGGAGTGGAAGAAACCACTCATGCAGCACCAACCATCAGAGGGTGAAAGTGCACTACAGAAGCTGAGCGACTGAATCTTGATGCAAAGAAGATTGTAGGAGCACCTACATCACAGTGCAGATAGAGACAGTCACTTGAGCGATATACTGGATAAATGGCTTTTATGAGCAAGTGTATCGTGACAGATCCATCCTCTTTCGAGAAAGCTATGGAGGACCCTGCATGGGTAAATGCCATGGTGGAAGAGTATGATTCGATTGTCAGAAACAGTGCATGGAATATTGTCCAAAGGCCGAAAGTGAAATCAATGGTAGGTTCGAGATGGATCTACAAAGTGAAGCAAGTAGCTGACGGGAGCGTCAAGAAGTACAAGGGAATATTTGTTTCCCGGGGCTTCTCACAGATTGAGGGGATCAATTATGAGGAAACCTTCGCACCTATCACAAGGTATTCTTCCATACGGACGATTATTTCTCTCTTAGCATAGATGGGATGGCACATTCATTAGATGGATGTGAAGACTACGTTCCTCAATGGAATCATTGAGGAGGAGGTGTACATAAGACATCCCGAAGGTTTCGAGATCTTCAGTAGTGAGTCGCATGTGTGCAAGCTCGAAAGATCACTGTATGGGTTGAAACAAGCACCTCGTGCTTGGTACACATGGATAGATAGTTATTTCACTAGACTTGGATTCTCCAAGAGTGAGGCGGATCCGAACCTATACTAGATTGTGGTGGAGGGTAAGTTGTTGATCATTGTAGTTTATGTAGATGATTTGATACTGACCGGTGATGAACAGTTGATACTCTCATGCAAGGTTGATCTTGTAAAAGAGTTTGAGATGAAGGACTTGGACCTCCTTCATTATTTCGTGGGATTGGAAATTTGGCAGCGCAGTGATGGATTGTTTGTGTCTCAAGGCAAGTATGCCCGAGAGATACAGGAGAAGTTAAACATGCATGACTACAAGCCTATCGACACTCCTCTTCCTGGCAGATGGAGGAAAGAAGATGTTACATCGTCTGATGTAGTGGATGCCACTGTTTACCAACAGTTGGTGGGGTCGCTTATGTATCTATTCAATACTCGACTTGACATAAGCTACACTATTAACCAGCTTTCACAAGCTATGGTTAAGCCTACCAAGCTCTTTTGGAAGGCAAGGAAGCATGTATTGGGATATCTCAGAGGCACATCGGGATATGGATTATGGTACAGACAGTCAGATGAGGTGAAGCTGTGTGGCTTCACGAATGCAGATTGGGCAGGGAGCCCAACAGACAGAAAGAGCACATATGGAGGGATTTTCAGTATCAGGTCGACAGTAGTTTCTTGGTACAGTAGGAAGCAGAGATCTATGGCACTCAGTTTAGTGGAGGCCGAGTATATGGCAACAAGTTTGGCTGCATCCAAGGCTATATGGATGAGGAAGATCCTGGTCAGGTTGTTCGGTTCACACTTAGATCCTGCGGTGATATATTATGATAATCAGAGTTGCATCAAACTCTCAGTTAATCCAGTATTTCATGATAGATATAAACACATTGAAATCTGGTATCATCATATCAGAGATTGTGTGCAGCGGAAGATCATGTTACTTTCATACATTCCTACGGAGGATCAGGATGCTGATATCTTGACGAAGGCGCTCACCAGGAGCAAAATTGAATACCACAAGGGCAGGATCGGGGTGGCAGATAATCCATATCTTTTTGAGAGGGAGTATTGAGATTGCAACAAGATGATGAGCTTAGTGAAAAGAGTTGCCTTCAGTAAGTGGGCTCGCAGGCTATTTTTGGCGCAAGTCTATTTTTAGACTATGTCTATTTTTAGACATGTCGATCATATTCTATGAGTGCGCGATGCTATTTTTGGATGGTTGGTCAAGTTGGAAAAATATATGGACTTCTATTTTTAGACATATTGGGTGGAATATATTTTTAGGTTTCCAGTCTAAAAATAGATATGTCGAATATTATTAGCTCTTAATAATATTTGGACTATAAACATTTTCTTATTCTCTTGGAGCACTTCAGTTAAGTGCACAGATGTGGCACATGAGCTAACAAAAGGAATTACGCTATTCCTGAGGGTTAAGTGGAGCTATTTCATGGAGACTTCAGTTAGAACTCATGTGACAGAGTTTGGTGGAGTTATTGAGGTAGTTGGTGGAGTTGTGTTCAGTTTAACCTAGTTAAACATAGTTGAGCTAGTTGTATCTAGTCTAACTAATTGATACACTAGTGAGAGTGGTGTGAATTAATTATTAATTAATTCACTAATTATTAACTCATTAATCAACTAAATAATACATCAGTTAACTTTAGTGCATGGACAGTTTCAGTGGAGACCAGTGGAGAGGTAGGTGAAAGAGCAGTGTGACTATCAGTTGTGAATATAGTGTTGCATGATTTGCAACACACAGTGGTTGGAGATGCCAATGAGGATTGTGTGAGCAAGGCTGGACCAATTCGAATTCATTCAGAGCCATTCTTCAGCAGTGATTGCGCAGTAGAGGCGGGCTAGCAGGTGGCAGAGATCGGTGCATGGGATTTGCTAGATCGGACCTTATTAGTGTGTAGCAATTGGAGACTGTACTGAGAGCTTGTGAGGAGCTTTGTATGATGATTGTTACATGATCTTTATAACATATAATATACATATAGTTGGGGGTTTTCAGCTTTAAGCATTCCCATAAATTACTGTGTTCATATGTGTAAATTTTTATGGTTTTAATGTGTGCATGCAATTGATTTTATTTCCGCAAGCAATGATCAATGGTAGAAGAGATTCTGTATTGTGCATGAAGTCAAATAGTGTGTGATCAGGAGAATATCAGATGTATAACATATCATTTATAAAATTTCTACATTTAGTTTCGTTTCATTTCTATTATTTACTTTCTTAGATCAAACTATCAATTCATTGTATAATCGAATGTTCCTAAAAGATCAAGCTAAGAAGGTGACTTGTCATACTTCCAAGCTGGGTGATTAAATGTTCAACCTATACAATCATTGAGCTTTACTTTTACATGCTTTTAAATTTCTTTTTAGATCCTCATTCAATTGTATAATTGGGTGTTCTTAAAGAGCATTTGAAGAAGGTGATTTTATTATATTTCTAAACTGAATACTTGAATACCTAACTTATGCAATTATTGAGTTTTCCCTTTGCATGCTTTAATTTCTTTCCTATATTTAAAGACTAAAGTATAATCAGTTTCTTATACATCATCTCAAGATGGTGATTCTATCATACTTCCATATTGGATTCTGGAGTGATTGAACGTACCATAGTTGTTTTCATTTACATGCTTTGAAATGCTTTCTTAGATTAAAATTTCAATTCCTGCAAGTGTGATTGATCGCGCTATATTTTCTTTTGAATTTGTTTTATTTCTTTTCGTTACTTGATTTCATAAGTTAGTTGAACTTAATTTTCATTATTTGATTTGATAGACTAGATGAATTAGTTTTAGTTATTTTGTAGTTAGATTGATCTAAACTGAAAGACAATTTCTAGCACATACAGTGCACGCATGCTTCACAAGTTTACGAAACCCCCGAGTTGACAAATTAAATGACACGCAATTATTTTTCCCCAACAATTTTTATGATTTAATTAATTATTTTATGGTTATTATGTTTTAATTAATTTATATTAAAATTTTCTATTATTAATTAGTTTAATTATTATTTACACTTCCAATAATAAATAGTATCATGTGCATATATCTTAATTAATTATTCTATAGTTAGATATCATTTTCTTGTGATTCAAATTTGTTAAGTAATTCATTCATCTATGACCATTTTCATGAGTGGGAGTGGTAACTAACTAATTTCACATGATTTTTGAATAGTTCACTTAGCACTCATTGCATGAGGTGATGCTCACAAGGGTGAAGAAGTGTGATTCAAATTAGTGAAATGAATCACATAGCATTGATCATCGCTTCCCAGATTTGCACTTGGTAATCTCTTCCAGGGCTTGGACCTGATAATGAGGACTTCTTGGAGGTCACCCATCCCAGATCGCCTCTTACTCAACCTCCCTAGATTGCCTCTTACTCAAGGGTGCTTAATTATGTCTAATAATACTAATTTATTAAATAAATATTTTATACTTCCTATGATAAATAGTATCATATAGGAATGTGAAAATGATATTCAAATATTTATGTTGAATATTCTTATCATTATTATATTCTAATTAATTATCTTAATATTATTATATATTTATTTTGAAAATTTCAAATATTATTAATTTGTTTAAAAATTATTTTATTTTACACTCATTATATCGATAATATCATATAAGAATATGAAAATTGTGTTCAATAATAATTAGGTAGTAATTATATTCTAATTATTTTGTTAACAGGTTCCCAATAATATTTCATCACATGAAACTTACTATGTATTTTCATTTACAAAATTATTAATATACTAAGTTCTTATTTTAAAGTGGAAAAGTAGAGATTAACAAGGTGGGTTGCGATAAATAATTCCCTGCCTAAGCAAGGGTTGTCAAACAATGATAATATGAAAGGCATAGAAACGAGTACTCGGTAAGACCAGCAAGCTTAAGATTGGGTAGTGGGAAAGCCAAGGCTATTGGATAAGACCAGTAAGCTTAAGGTTGGGCAGTGGAGAAGCGAAGAGTACTGGGTAAGAAAAACAAGCTTACGATTCAACAAGCCTAAGATTGGGTAGTGGGAGAAGCCAAGCTGTTGTGCCAAGTTTTTTTGCTTGCTTCAACCACTATAGCAGGAAATCCTTACAGATTAAAACTTGTAACACCTTTGGTTAGCGAGTGGTTAGTATAGGCTAAAGTGGCTAAAATTCATTATGGCTTTGCTTGCCCTTTACATTTATGTTTGAATTTATCTCACATTAATTCATAAAATAGTAACAATATTTAACGGAATAAAACTTTTGACTGATTTGGTTTGACAATGGATAGTATAGCCTATAAGTGACTAAAATTCTTGATGCCTTTGCTTTCCCTTAACATTTCTGCTTTAATTTATTTCGTTTTGAACAATAATAGATATAACGAGAAAAATTGCAACATATTTAAAAGTTGAGCTACACCATTAATATATAAATACGAAAAATATTAATGATATATACGATTGGAGTGTAATGTATTAGACAACAATTCTTTAGCTGCAACTATGGAAAGAGATGAAACCAGACTGTCTGCTTATTATGTGGCTGAACATAGTTGTGTGGTACCTCGCATGAGGGACACGTGTTATAGAATTTGACTATACAGAACATCGGATGCATCCATCCTAATATTTTCCCTCTTTAATCTTGACCTTGTTCATTGATTATGCAGTGACCATGTGATTATGGGTTGGCAGGTTGGAAATGCTTTCATGCATCAATATTACCATGTTCTCTATGAGTCTCCCCAAATAATATTCAGGTTTTTTCACGATTCGAGTAAGCTTGGATGTAGAAAGCCAAATGGAGAAATGATGACATTTAGGTTTTATCAGGATTTGAGTGTAAGCTTGGACGCCCAGAGCCAAATCGAGAAATGATTCATCCAACACCCATGTTGGTAGGTTGATTGTTGATTTTAAAATATGTATATCTGTAATTATTCACAAGAAAAAAATGTGAATCCTAATTTCTTTTATAAGTTTAAAAAACAAAGGTAGGGAATTGAAGGAATGTTTTCTTTATTCAATTACTTTCTCTGCTTCTCTGCTCCTAGAAAATATCCAGAGCTTGAAGAGAAGAATTATTGTGAACAGAATCCACCAGGCTGCTTTGAAGGGCGTAGGAGTAGTGTACGTGCGTCCGCCCAACAGAAATTTTGTTCACCTTAACAAAGTCAAGCCACCTTATTATTGTTTGCTCAGTAATATTCAGCCATCCATTTGTTAATTTTTAATTTGTCATTAGTCTCTAATATGAAACGACCGTCGCTATCTATCAAGTTTACATAGATAAATATTATAAAATGGTCCTCTATAAGTGGAAGTTTCTAGCAGATGTCGAGACCCGTGTCTACCTCTCTCATATAGAGAAACCCTCTATCCTTTCTCAAGAATCTGTAGTCATGGGCTAACAAAAATAATAATCCCCCTGCAGAAGCATGCCCACAGTTGGCAGCAATTGACAACAAATTCAATTCCATGAGGGCTGTGAGGAGCTGCCTGAATTTTAGGATGAGGATCTGACATTGATTCTCACTATTGGTGCTGAATTGAGAAAGCTATTGGAGATCTAATCTTTTGGAGAATAATTTCCTTTCATTTGTGGTGATACGAGCAGAGGTGAGGTGGGTATTTTTCTCATCTAAATGTGCAATATAAGTGAGCTTAATTCAAGTTTAGAAAATTTAATCTATGAGATAGTCTCTCCATATTTCAACATTATGAATTAATTTAGGTCTTTTGTCAATCCAATTAGAGGCTCAAGTGGTAAATTCTTTGCTTTTACCTGTTATTCATAGTTCAGTGTTGTATGCTTACAATGAGTGTTCCTTCACTAGAGAAATTGTTCCTTCAATTCGAGCATTCAACCCTCTATCCTTATAGCCTACAACCCCAAACCCACCGACATTTATTAGTTTAAATAAAAAAAATATTTACACTTGAATGAAGAAGAAATTATCTCTACTTGAATGGACGAGACGAGCACGAGGGCTATTGCAGGTGAAATCAACCCCTGAATCCTTTTAGAAAGGGCATCCATCTAATTCTACATTGGCAAGATCTGTTTCCCTCCTTTTAATCCCATATTCAACCACTAACAAATCACAGTCACGCCTTCCACACTAAGAGATAAGATTCATGCCCAGCTGAATTTTTTAGCTCTTTCACATATTCTTCCTTCCTTGTAATCCCATATTTTGCACTAACAGATCACAACCAAGGCCACCGTGATTTCAACCCTTAGACAAAGGTACGATTGATTAATATTAGATCAGAGTGGAGCCCTCTAGGATTTTATCTCTCTGATAGTGGTCTAGTTTATTTCTGTGAGGAGAAGAAAAATAACAAGAACATAGTCGCTCCCACCAGGAATTCAACTCTTTCTCTAAGGAGAACAAAAATAACGAGATCACAGTCGCACCCACCATAAATTCAACTCTATTGAATTGTCATGATCTCTATTGAATAGCTTGAAGTCTCTATTGAATGGCTTGAAAGACAAGTAAATAAGCTGCGAGAATAAGTTGTTAATTAGCTTTTGCATGCATGAAGCCACGAATTAGGGTCAAGATACACAACTTTGTCAAGTTAGTGACACGTGTTACGAAAATAGTGGCACCAGTTATCCACATGTTACATATACACAGACAGCAGTAACAACATTAGTACATGTAGCAGTGGACAATATAGTTTAGTGATGGACAATATATTTTGATTAACATAAAATGTTTGAGATTTAATTCTTGAATTAGTTCCTTAGAGTTTCAAATTGTTTCAATTTTTTTCTCATTATTGATATTTATCGTAAGCTTTCACCTCATATGCCTCGGTATGATGCCAATAAGACGCTGACGATGATGATGACTGGTCCTTAGAAACTAATACAGGCATTTCATAAGTTGCAAACATTTCAGGGCTTAAAAACTTAGGTTATATGTCATACTCACTAATGCTAAAAGCAACATTTCGATTACTATAGTCCCTTTCGATTACTATAGTCCCATGTCTCATGACAGAGACTAATAAAGAAGAGAACCAAATATATTAGGTGGTAGGAATTAAAATATATTAGGTGGTAGGAATTCAAAGTTTATTTAAAATGTTCAGGATATGACCCCTATGACTTTTCCAAAATTCCATTCGCTCAATATGTCATATAAAGTGAAATTTAAGGGGAATGAAATGGTTAAGGAGCATTCAAACTTATTCTTTTAAAATGGAAAAGTAGATATTAATAAAGAAAAGGGTAGGAATTCAAACTTTATTTAAAACGTTGGGGATATGATCCCTATCATTTAGCCAAATTTCCATTCCCTCAATCTGCCATATAAAGCGAAAATTTAGGATAAAAAAATGGTTAAGGAGTAGGAATGTCAGTTATATGTACACTCAGATATGAGATTAAGATTGTCATGTTATTGGTTTTTTTCTATCATAATACCTCTCTTGTATGTACTACAAGAGTAATCACCCTATTTAATGGTTTATAATTGGGTATACACTTAATGACCCTTCCCACATGCACCATGTATTAAATGAATGCAGGTATAGCAACATATAGAGGCCTCCCTTTGAGGCAAAAAATAGGACTTCTTTAGAGGTAGTAGTATGAAATGATAGTCGTAGGTTTCATTTCCTTCTTTACAATCCTCTTGTATTGACTCCCTTCGAGGAATTTCAAGCATAGCCTTCTCAATTCTCATAGTTAAGAGTCTTTAAAAGTTAGACCACAAATATCAATTGCATCATAGGCTGATAGAATATGTTTCCCTTAAGAGGCATTAAGGAAAATCAGGCAAATACCACCATCTACCTACAATTATCTTGAATTTTTTCAACTCTTTTTCCTTCCAACACGAATCTAAGGTGCTTTGTGCACCAACTGGTGGACGAGTAAAATCATAGACTAGTTTGTCTATTACTTGAGATGTTTGCATTAGACTTTTTCTTTGATAGAGGGATATATGATAGGATTGGTAGAATTTGGTTCATCCTCCCCACTGAGGATAAATATCCTTGTCTTGTAGTTTAGTTTATGTTTCAACTTATTGTATAATAACAATGTCCAGTCTTTTTCCTTATGCTTCAAACTTGAGTCTTGACAGATAAATAGGATGGGCCAATAGGATTTCTAACTTCTTCAGTGTTGATATAAGGTAGAGGTGTGAAGGTTTCCCCTGATAAATGATATTACAAGTAGAGGAAGGCTCTCAACTTGGCATTACAAAGTGATTGCATCCATCTAGAATTCAAAGAATTAAAATTTTTTCTTGTCACTGCATTATAAAGTGTTTACATCCATCTAGAATTTGAAATATCATAAATCTTTCCTTATCACTTCTTTCCCCAGTTAGGTGGGAGAATCTGGAAGTATGAGGTGTTGCTCTTTAGGGCTTCTATTTAAGGCAGAATTTGAAGAATGATAGATATTTGATTGTTGCTTTCTGCGTCGAATAGATGCAACAACTGAGAAGTATGAAGTGATCCACTTGAGGGCATGTGGTTAGGTTGATACAAGTACACATTGATTTTTGTGTCTGAATACTTCCCTTATGAGGAGAGAAAGGCATCATTTTTTAGTGTCATAGAAAAGGTGGAAAGGGAGCATCCCAAGTCATGAATCTGTGAATTTATTTATATTTCATTAGGGTAGTAGAAAAAATTAGAAAAGGAGCTTTCCAAGTCATGAATAGGTGAATCTATCTCTTGAGATTGGGCATTGAAATATGGGATGCTCTGTTAATGGAGTAAGTGGAAAATCTTGTTTTGTGGCAAGATGTGGTGATTTGTATCAATCGAGAGTCTTTGAGAGTCAACTTGAAACCAAGGTCATGTATCTAGTCCTTCTGTATGGAAGTTAGATCATAATGCTATCTTTCAACTCCAGAAAGTGATTTACCAATAATACTTGAACTATCTCTTCAATAATACTTTACCAATGCTTAACGAATGTATCCAATACTGCTCCAACAATGCATCACATACCACTCTAAGATTTACTTCAACAAATTTTTCTAGAGGTGCCACAAATGGCCTCCAAGATAATTCAAATAAGCTTTAATGGATTGGTTACAAAGTCTTCAATGGTATTCTTGACATATCTTCCAATGTACTTAGGTCAAGGATCAAGTCTATTTTAATATGTCTCCAGATTATGCTCCAAAATATCTAAGATCTGTTATAGATCATATCCCAAATTCTTACAAAGATTTCCATAGGTAATTTTTCTCATCATCAAGGGATTTATCATATATAAATTTTACTAATCCAAAAATGGTTGTCAATATCTACTACTAGGAGGCTACTTCAAGGGATTTCAAGTGTTCTCAAATGAGGCTTCTTCAATAGCGCTTCAATTCTTCAACAAGATCTTCAGCAATGCTTCAAAAAAGGTCTTCTATGAATGCTCCAAGAATGTCTGCTCTTATAAAGTTGTTCCTATGACTTAAATTTGTATACTTAAAGGGGAGGAAAAGGGAATTGAGATTTAACTTTCAGTAACAAAGTAACATAAATGATAAAACAAGAATTTCAATTATTGCGCTGAGAGGTGCAATCTACAGCGGAGTATTACCTCGATGTTAAGTATGTCGCGTCCTCAAAAAATAATAAATTGTATATTTTCTAATATTGACCAAAGCATTAACCTAATCTTTAATTTCATATAACTTGAGTGGATAGTAAATTATGTCAACCATTTAGTAATTGCTTTATTATATACATGGATTATAAATTTACCTTAAACAAAAAAAATTACCTCATTGAATTTCCAAATTAAGAAAAAATTTAAACATATTTACTCTTTACTAAAGTCAATACCATTTCCTAAATCAAAGGAAAAGAGTTAATTGAACAGAAACAATCAAAATACAAATCAAAGGAAAAGAGTTAATTCAACACAAACAATCAAGATCCAAAATCTTTTAATATTTCTTTTAAATAAATATTTGTAAAATGAATCTTTAAAAAGAAAACCCATGTTCTATGGATAAATTAAAATATTTAAAGATATAAATATTTCCCCATCAAAATTGAAAAATTTCAAAATTTAAATAAATAAAAATCTAAATAAACCGGAGGTATGGTAAATAAATAATACCTATTTTTATACTTAGTCGGGAGCTATGGTAAATAAATAAAATATATATAAACTAGATGTATGGTAAATTAATAAAAAATTCTTTTTATATTTACTCCACAAACCTTTTTATATTTAAAAAAACTCAAAAACGACGTTTTATTTAGATGAAACCTATGGGTTGAATACCATGGGACAAATTAATATTGATACCATGGGCTAAATACCATGGGAAAAATACCATATTTATAAAAAAGGTATGGTAAATAAATACAAAAAAGGTATAAAGAGGTATGATAAATAAATAAATATAAAATAGGTATAAAGAGGTATGGTAAATAAATAAATATAAAAGAGGTATAAAGAGGTAAGGTAAATAAATAAAAATATATCAAATATGATTATAAATAAAAATATAATTATATAACAAGCCTATAGGCCAAATACCATAGTAAATAAAAGAGGTATGGTAAATAAATAAAAATATAAATAAACTAGAGGTATGGTAAGTAAATAAAACCTCTTTTCATATTTACTCCATAATCTGCTTTATATTTACCAACACTGAAAAACTAAGTTTTATTTAGGTGAAGCCTATGGTCCAAATACCACGGGCTAAATTATTATTAATACCATGCAAAAAAAAATTATTAACCCTAGTATAATATTAAAATGTTATTATTATTATTATTATTATTAAATCTAATACTCAGATTAATATATTATAATATTAATATTATTAAAATTAATAACTTTTGATTAATACAACATTAAATCTATTATATTATAATATATATAAATGTATCATGATATATATTAACTCTAGATATATATGAGAGGGAAGGACAAAGGTATAGAGTGATAGAGGTGGAGATATATGGGGATTGACAAGGGAGAGATGGAGATAAAGTAAAGGAAAGGGGAGAGGAGGAATGAAGAGCCACAGAGGGAAGCACAAATATGGAGGGGGGAGAGAGAGAAGGAGAGGGGGAGGGAGATAGTGATAGGATTAGAGGAGACACATATGGTAGAAGAGAGAGGGGTGTAAGAGATAAAGGGAGAGAGAGATGGCAGAAGACAGAGGGAGGTATGAGTGAAAGGGAGAGATAGGAAGGACCAGAGAGAGGACTTGAGAGAGGGAGGGATAGAGAGATGAAGTTGGAGTGGGAGAGAGGGAGGGAAGAAGAAATATATAGAGAGAGGGAAGTGGAGAGAGAGAGAGGGAGTGGAAATGGAGATATGGAGAGAGAGTGTGTATATTTAGGGGTGAGATAAAGAGACAAAGTAGGATGTATGGATAGAAGGGGGGAGAGAAGGAGAGATGGAGGGATATAGTAATGTAGTTGGAGGGAGACAGGGGCGAAGAGAGAGAGAGAGGGAGAGAGGGAGAGAGGGGGAGGATGAGAGAGAGGAGGAGAACGATGGGGGAAGAGAGAGTATTGGAGGGAAAAGAGAGAGAGACAGAGAGAGAGAGAGAGATTAAGGAAGAGAGAGGGAGGTAGGGGAGAAAGGGAGAGAGGGGAAGGATGAGAGAGAGGAGTTGTGAGAGAGGAGGAGAGAGGGATTGATAGAGAGATGGAGTTGGAGGGGGAGAGAGGTAGGAAATAAGAAATATAGAGAGTGAGAAGTGGAGAGAGAGAATGAGTGACAAGGGAGAGACGGAGAGAGAGTGTGTATGTTTGGGGGTGAGATAAAGAGACAAAGAAGGAGAGATGGAGATAAGAGGGGATAAAATGAGACATAAGGAGAGAGGTAGGGATATAATATCATAGTTGGTGGGTGAAGAGAGAGAGAGAGAGAGAGAGAGAGAGAGAGAGAGAGAGAGAGGAAGAGAGAGGATGTGAGAGAGTAAAGAGAGGGAGGGAAATAGAGATGAACTTGGAGGGGGAGAGAGAGGTAGGTAAGAAGAAAGATATAGAGAGAAAAATGTGGAGAGAGAGAGAGAGTGGTAAGGAAGATAGAGAGAGAGGGAGAAGGGATAGAAGGAGGAAAGAGAGATATTAGCGGGGGAGAGGGAGAGAAGGGGAAGATAGAGATATAGATGGAAGGTGAAGAGAGGGAAGAAGAGAGAGAGGGGGAGAAGGAGGGAGTGACAAAGATATTGATAGATATGGAGTGCGAGATCATGTGTGTTTAGGGGGGTGAGATAGAGAGACAAAAAAGAAGAGATGGAGGGGGATATAGATATGGATGGAGGGTGGAGAGAGGGAAGAATATTCCTTACACTAGATGGATTGATTTAAGTGGAGATGGTGATTTCTAATCCTATTTTATTATTTGCACTAGACTCATCGATTTTAGTATAGATACTTTTTCTAATGATATTTGATTACTTGCACTAGATGCATTGATTTTAGTGTAGGTTGTGATTTCTAATACTATTTGATTGCTTGCACTCGATGTGTTTATTTCAATGTAGATGTTGATTTATAATTATATTTGATAGCTTGCACTAGATGCATTGATTTCAATGTATATTATTTCTAATCCTATTTGATTGTTTTCACTAAATGCATTGATTTTAGTGTAGAAGTTATTTTCTAATATTATTTGATTGCATATATGATGGTACATTAATTGCATATATGATGGTACATTAATTTTAAAGTAATTGGATTAAAAATATGCATTGATTTTAGTGTAAGCACAAAACGTTATCGAAAATGCACATTGATTTTTGTGTTATAGTAATTTAACCTATTAGTATTGTAGATTAAGAGAGACAATGTATCGTGTTTACTACAACAGCTCGAGCTAAAGATTTAAATGATTTACGATTTAAATTTTATTTTTCATATAATTGATATGAAAAGATGACAAAACTAACAAGGGTGACAATAAGAATAGTAGAAGAGAATAGTTTGAGATTGATCACAATGAAGACTATTTGTAACATGAGTACATTCTTATTATTCATATTTTCTATCTTTCAACGTTATTATTTTCACTTTGCATTCAAAAAAATTATTTCATCATTTTTCATTATTAAAGTTATTAACAATATTTATCATCTCAACAAACTCACGTAACTAAGAAAATTTAAAATTAAAATGACCAAGTTAATCTCATAAATATTTAGCTTATTTAAAATGATTATATTAATATTTGATATATTTACATATTATTGATAAAACTAATCATATCTTCGATAGATTTTCCTTTGCAGCACACGACTTAAACTAGTCTAGATCCATGTCAACTCCAAATCTATCAAGTGTCAAGAGGGATCAAATCTCTCAAGGTACAAACATTTCCTCAAGTTTTGCCCCAAAAAAAAGGTTTCCACCTCAAGAGATTTGATCCCTATCGATGCTTGATAGATCCGAAGTTAAGATAGATCTAAGCTGGTTATGTACCCATTGAATAAAAATGACCCAATTAAAAATCTCACACAGCGTAACATAATACCTTCACTTTAGTTCAATTCACTTAGCGCTAGCATGTGTCCTATAAAGAGGTAAATAAATACCAAATGCCATGAATTGTTCACTTTGGAACTTAAGGGGAAAACGAGATATTTTAAATGTTGGAAAAACTTACGTACATTTTGTTTCTTTAGTTTATTTGACCTACGACTAGGACAACAAAAAAAATTATTTTTCAAAATAAATAATTATTTAAATTTATGTTTTTTAATCTATATATTGATAAAGTAAAAAAAAAAATTTAATAAAAAAAAAAAAAATCGAACGTGCACAAATTTGAAACCATCCAATATGATTAATTCTCTAGAAAAAAATATATCCAACTTTTGCCCAAGTCACCTCATGTGACAATACGAAAATACGAAAGGAAGAACGTGACAGATACGAAACGAACGTGACCTGCAAAGCTGTAACGTTAAAAATAAAAGATTAGGGTTTAGGCGTAGAAATTTTATTGGAAGAACATTGATGTCACTCAGTTATCATCGCATTTTTGTAGTGCGAGGACCCCCTCAGGCATGGCGGTGGGGTGATCACTGGACGCGGTCACATTAGATGCAGTGAAAATAGCTGCAATTTACTCTCCTTCGCATATACGCGGATACCTTGCCCATGAATGCCACTAGCGTTACAGAGTATATGGCAGGATTTATGGGTGAGTATGTAACAAAAATTACAGATATTGAAGCGGTGTGAATTTTTATTGAACTTCTGAGCTAGTACGAAGGAAACAGGGGAATCATAATCTTGAACTAGGCTACTGAGCTAATAATGCTTCATGGAATTGAATTTCACTTACACGATGTCTGAAGAAGTGTATTCT
This sequence comes from Pinus albicaulis, assembly GCA_034641835.2. NCBI lineage: Eukaryota > Viridiplantae > Streptophyta > Pinopsida > Pinales > Pinaceae > Pinus > Pinus albicaulis. The sequence continues at coordinate 11,367 of JAXQQM020072542.1, read as the reverse complement.
TTTAGGTAACCCGAAGCTTGCCTCGAGATAATCATTCAATAATTCTTTGGATATCTCCTTGAGTTGTTGTATGTGTTCCACCCTGTGAGTCTGCTAGTTAACTCCTGATTAAACTAAATATTTTAGCTATCAATTCTTACGAAGTAGAATTGGTGATAAGTTTCAAGATGTAGCTGCTTTGTTATTTGTTCAAAATTACCTAGCATCCCATACATAGAGTATCCATAATCCGCTAAGTTACAGAAGGAATAATGGGATTTATCTCTTCCTTGTCTGGAATTTTCAGCAGTCAGCCATGAGATTGGTACTGTTACATTGGGGCTCACTAGACATAATAGTCTTTTCTACTTCTAATAAATTGGATGGAAATTGGAGGTTGGAGAGGAAAGCTAATTAAGTAAAAACCGGATAAAATAATGCTAAAGGAGTGTTTTCATTTTCTAAAAGATATTTTTTTATTTAAAAAAAAAATTGATAAATAATATGCCATTAAAATAATTATTTTATATATTAAAAACTCAATTTATAATATTTAATTAAAATAATTATTTTATAAGTTAAAAAATCAATTTATATTTTATAACATATAATTGTTATAACTAGTTATTTAATGTAGCTATAAGTGACCATTTATACATTTCTTCAATTACCTAAGGGGTTATGGCACTCTCTGCCTTCTCATTTAGCACACCCCTTCTCATTTATTCCTCCATGTAATGGAGCTATAAGTGTCCATTGACCCATTTCTTCAATTACCTCAATGGTTATTGACACTCTATGCCTTCCCATTTAACCACACAAATTCGAATTTATTCCATCGCTTCAATGGAGATAGATATTGTTCTCCTGCTCCACCTCCTCATAGTGATTTCCATCTTGCTTAACAATATCCATGTTCCTTCCAAATCTGATTAAGTTCTTGTGTTCAAGTTTAGTTTTGAACATAGAATCTATTCACTACTTTTGTCATATAGCTTGTTTTGTTGGGATTAAAAGATATAATTCAAAAAGAAAACGATATGAATCGTGGTGATAAAAAGGAAGGTGCAGATCATAAATTGCCATGGAGCCAAAAGAAATATGTAGCAGATTTGGAAGAGCCTCTTTTACAAAAAGAAGTAAACGATCTCGTATCATGGGTATTGTCATAATCACAAGTATGCCAAGACTCAGCTAAGTACTCTATATTATATGTTTGTCCGTCCTTTCCTTTCTAGCATTTTCTTATTCATTGATTTTTTATTTTTGTTTGTGTTATAGGTATGTTATTGAAAATAAAAATTGATTATCATTAATGTGTAAATCATTTTTCTTCAAATAAATTAAAATAACTTTTCATTTTTTTTTAAAAATGATGTAGGTTACTTCATTTTTGTGCCTTGCTTTGGTTTCAAATAAATTGATAAATATTTCTTGTTTGAAATTTTTTTTTCATAACAATATTAATCTATTTACATGACAATAGCTTTTAATTTGATACAGGGATGGCAAGTTAATGTTGAATATGGTACAAGTAACCTCTCACTCAAAGCAATGTTATGACTTTGGAAGTTTACTAACATTTATGGATTTTGGTGTAATGACACACTATGTTACATGTCTCAAAACATGGTAGTATTAACACTATGAAAACATGGTGTCACTAACAAGCTTTTTAATGATACCTCTAGAATTGATACTTATGGATTTGGGTCTAATTATACATGATAATGCACTAATGAACATTAACCACCCATTCAAAGTAAAATTATTAGTTTGATGAAAAGTTACCAATTTGAAAGTTTATTAATGCATATAATATTATTATAAAATTTTCATTTACATATAGGTGTTTAAAAGTACAATTGATAAAAAAAATTATTGTTAGTTGTTGTTTTGAAATTTTATATCATAATTGTTGATAATTATGCTATTTATGCAGGTTGTTTTTTTTTATTTATTATAATTGCTTTAAATTGTTTGTGTGGTTGGTTATTTATTTAAAAATTTTTATTATAATGGTTTCTAATAATCTTATTTAAATTTTAGGTCTTAATTGTTTATAATCATGTCCAACATTTCAAGGGGATAGTCCACCATCATTAAGGATAAAAAATCTTAATGATGTCTAAATAAGTGGTTAGGAATCCTTTAATAACAATGGCCACAAAGTAATTGTTAAAATAATTAAATTTTTTTTTTTTAAACAAAGTCAAAAGTCTAAATAAAAAATTATATATTATAATTTTTTATAACTATATATAGGAACTCAAAGATTAAGAATTTCATATTAGAGAACTTTAAAAAAAAATTACATAATAATATGTCTCTATATAAGGATTAAAGATCATAATTTCACAAATATTAATGAATTGAATTAGATAATAATGTCTCTATATATAAAGAATAAAGATCATAATTGAAAAAATATTAATGAATTGAATTGAAAGGAGCTCTAGTAAGAATTGATAGGTGGAAATTTAAATGAAAAGGAAAGAGATTAAGAATTTCATATAAAAGAACTTTAAAAGAAAAATTACATAATAATATGTCTCATAATTTCACAAATATTAATGAACTGAATTAAATAATAATGTCTCTATATAAGGATTAAAGATCATAATTGAAAAAATATTAATGAATTGAATTGAAAGGAGCTCTAGCAAGGATTGATAGGTGGAAATTTAAATGAAAAGAAAAAGAAAACAGCTAATTCAAGAAGCAAAAGAAAATAGTGTAAAAAGATTAAGAAAGAAAAACATAAATATTTTAGTATAAGATTGAAAAACAAACTAAAATAAAAAATCAATAAATGAATTAATAGATAATAATTATTTATAAAAATTATAATATTAAAAAAACTATATAATATTATACAATATTACACAAATTGATTATTCTAATAAAAATATCAAATTTTATAAATTTTTGAAATTAAAATGTAAACTTTTATTCTAATTAGTACATATAACACTTATCCATTGAAGTGGAAGGCATTGAACTTAATGGGAGTGCGACCCATGCCCTCACACTCCTACTCTGGCACTTGTATCTTTATGAAGGCTTATTTAAGTTCCCAAGGTCGTTGGTCAATGCCTCTCGGTAAGGTTATAACATAGCTGTTGGATCTCTATGTCACTCTCCAACATGCACTTGGTCAAGTTGGTAGTTTTATTTTCACATCTTCTTTATCATTTTCTCGTGCTCTTGTCCCTCACAACCATGTATCTAGAATTTGGTCTCAGGCTCATGTCTCTAACAATCCTGCATCTAGAATTAGAATTTAGAATTAGAATTTGGTGTGGTTGTTTACGATAGTCTTCTGTCTTTGTGGATGATTTGCTCCAATGCTGTAAGTTTTTTTTAGAAAGGAAAGGCATGGTCTCTAACTCCTTTGGAATATCCAACATGATTAGAAATTTATAATGATTTCTCTTTTCCATGGGCACCTCATATAGTTCCTCACTAGACTCTTTAAGATTATATGTGACCTTTTGATGTCTCAAATGAACTGGCCTTTTTAAGAGTCCATATGATCTTTTGATGTCTCGAATGGCCATGACATGGAAGAGATCTTGTTATATACAAAACAATGGAGGTCCTAGAGATTTGGGGGTTTGCAAATGGGCTTTCAAGAAATATTGACTAACTCAATTAGAAATAGCTTTTCCACCCAACTCTTTGTTTGCTCCACCAAAAAAAATTGATAAACAATCAATCAACTTGAATACCTATCTAATCAACTTAAATACCTCTCTATCCCTATAAAGCAACAACTAATTTTGACCCATGTATTTCATAGACTCTTTTAAATACCTCTCTATCCTTATAGAGCAACAACTAATTTTGACCCATGTATTTCATAGACTCTCTTCCAAATTTCCGAATATTTGTCTTGTCTTTATTCCAAAATTGGAAACAAAAGTTTTAACAAACAAATATAAATCTCTTTTACTACTAAACAAAAACAACTTTAAAAACAAATAAAAATAAAAATAAAATAAAATAAAATAAACCTATAACACTTTATTTCTCATACTCTTAAATTTAAGCTCTTTGTGACCTTAATCTAGATAAACCATAAAATTATTAGATTGAGATGATGATAAAACTATTAGAGATTAAGATCATTTATTTTATTTTATATGCTACTAAAATTGTACCATCGAATGTTTCAGCGCTCGTCATTTTTTACTACATTCTCATATATAAAAATATGTAAAATTATCATGCTCTCTACGTTTGAAAAATGTATATGACTATACGCAGGTCACTGTTTTTTAGAACATGGAAGAAGCAGAGCTAAGGGAATGCGTACAAAATCACCTAACTTCTGCAAAATCTCGTTCTTCAAAGGCTGCAGCAAAACAAGTATAACATATGTTACAATTCTATGCTTTCGCCTCTATAATTTCTCTGAAGATTTTCATTATAACCTCCGACTTGTGTGGTTATTGGTAGCTATCGAATAATAGCAAACCAAAGGGTCCTAAGTGCCCTAAAAACGGAATGACTACAAACAGTATAACGGCTGCTGTCTGGAAATTTCACTCCGAAGAAGAATCATCCTCGATGTCGTGATAAGAGTTGTGAACTTATCAACCATGGCTTGAGCTTGAGTATAATGACGTAATGGAGAAAGTACTAGAACTTATAATATATCTGCTACTGTGACACCGCTAATTATCAACTAAGTTGATCGGATCAACCAAACATGCCTGATATAATGATATAAGGGGTTATGGTCAAACATGACGACCTGTAATATAAATGATCCACTATATTCGGACTTTCACGTGTAACATAAGTGTGCACCTACAAACAAAATGATTTTTATTACATTGAATGACTCAATTATTTCATTCAATTACATGTCTATTCATTGTGTTATTCAAACTATTTTTAAAATGTGGAGTTGTTGTTAAGAAAATATGAAGTGTTTAGTCCACTCAACAAACCAATCTTACTTATTTTTTAACATTATTATATAAGTCACAAATTACATGATCCAGTATATTTGGACTTTCACGTGTAACATATATTCTAGAAAAACAAAGATGTGTGTAACTACAAACAAAATGATTTTTATTACATACAGAGATATTTGTGTACCTACAAACAAAATGATTTTTATTACATTGAATGACTCAATTATTTCATTCAATTACATGGTGTATTCATTGTGTTATTGATATCTAACTATTTTTAAAATGAGGAGTTGTTATTAAGAAAATATCTGGATTGTTTAGTCTACTCAACAAGCCAGTCTTAATTATTTTTTAAATTAAGTTATTTCAAGTTCCCGTTCCCTTTTAACATTATTACATAAGTCACAAATTACATAAAAATTATATGAGTCTAAAATGGTCCTCATGAGCAATTATGTTCACTCTGGGATGTAGAGACAATGCTCTTATCTCACCACCACATTTATTCCAAGTTCCCTTTTAACATTATTATATAAGTCACAAATTACATATAAATCATATAAGTCCAAGATGGTCTTCATGAGAAATTATGTTCACTCTATGAGATCTGAGACACTGCTCTTTTCTCACCACCACATGAGCTACCACTTGGTTTCCATTTGAAGCATATGAACCTTTCACCATCTTTGTGAAGCTTTTTATAATTGACATTTCTTAACGACTCGGAAGAATAGCTGAGATATTGAATATTTATATGGACAAGTTTCCATGATGATACTATGCACCAAAATACACACTTCAATTTATATAGGTAAACCTCTCTAAATACATAGTTTATCTCAACTCACCTTTCATCACACACACATATGCATACCATAAATGCTAGTTGTTTATAAAATCATGAGGGACTTTCTATTAAGTTCATTATCATTGTCATAGTCTCAAAAGTTTATCATTGTCATAGTCTCAAAAGAATTAAGATTGGTCTCTTGTAAATCTTCTATAGTAGCTATGTTGCACAATTTATTTCATTTTCTATTTAAAAGCTCTCTTGCACCAGACTTTTAGTTGAACTTTGCATGTCCATGTTTTCGGCGATAAAAACATTATACTGAGGTCCTATTTTTATTAAATATTTCATTTGAGAATAGTGTCATCTCATCATGTGAGTGTATTTCCAGATTTCATCTTTTTCTCTTCTACGAACAATCATTTCATCTAATTATCTAAAGGAAAATTGACTTAAGCTGAAAAGTGTTGAAGATTGCAACAAGAAACAGTGAAGGAGGCATCCTGAAACATCATTCCTGATCCTAGTTGGAAAATAATCACCTAAACTAGGTGGGGCCCACACAGGTGATTTTTGTCGCAAAGTCTATTTTTAGACTATGTCTATTTTTAGACATGTCGATCATATTCTGAGTTGCAGGATGCTATTTGTGGATGGTTGGACAAGTTTGAAAAATAGATGGACTTCTATTTTTAGACATATTGGGCGGAATCTATTTTTCGATTACTAGTCTAAAAATAGATATGTCAAAAATTATTAGCTCTTAATAATATTTGGACTCTAAACATTATCTTATTCTCTTAGAGCACTTCAATTAAGTGCACAGATGTGGCACAGGAGCTAACAGAAGGAATTAAGCTATTCCTAAGGGTTTAGTGGAGCTATTGCATGGAGGACTTGAGTTAGAACTCATGTGATAGAGTTTGGTGGAGTTGTAGAAGTAGTTCGTGGAGTTGTGTTCATTTTAACTCAGTTAGACACAGTTGAGCTAGTTGTATCTAGTCTAACTGATTGATACACTAGTGAGAGTGGTGTGAATTAATTAATAATTAATTCATTAAATAATAACTCATTAATCAACTAAATAATACATCAGTTAACTACAGTACATGGACAGTTTCAGTGGATACCAGTGGAGAGATAGGTGAAAGAGCAAGTGTGACTATCAGTTGTGACTATAGTGATGCATGGTTTGCATCCACACTCAGTAGAGATGCCTTTAAGGATTGCGTGAGCAAGTCTGGAGAAATTCGAGTTCATCCAGAGCCATTATTCAGCAGGGATTGAGCAGTAGAGGCAGGCTAAAGGCTGGCAAAGATCGGTGTATGGATTTGCAAGATCAGGCCTGATTAGTGTGTAACGATTGTATTGTACTGAGAGCTTGATATGATCAGCTTTGTATGAGGATTTTTACATGATCTCTATGACATATATTATATACAGATAGTTGGGGTTTTCAACTTCAATCTTTCCCATTAAAACAACTATGTTAATGTGTGTGAATTTGTATGGTTTCATGTGTGCATTGCAATTAATTTAATTTCCACATGTGATGATCAATGGTGGAATAGATTTTGTATTGTGCATGAAGTTAAAATAGTGTGTGATCAGGAGAATCTTGGACATATGCATACGTAGTGCATATAATTTCTACATGGTATTAAAACGATATTGATCATTGGAGCAAATTGAAATTATTGAAATAGTTGAGTTTTGTGCTGGTGGAATTCGAAATTGCTGCAGTGTTTTCTTGGTGTCGAAGTTGAGCAGTCATTGAAATGTCTTTCATAGGATTGCGATTAGAGTATGCCCTTGAGGGCAGCTTGAATTATATTGCATGGAAGAACAGGATGGAGGCAGTGTTGGAGGATAATGGGTTGAAGGAATTCATAGCTGCTGAAATTCCTAAACTAGGTTCTAGCGATGCAACCGCACTTGACGCATGGCAAAAGAAGGTAGCAAGGTGTCGAAGGATTCTGTTGGAAGGTGTGAAGGATCACATTGTGTCCAGACTTCACGGTAAAGCCACTCCATTCTTGATGTGGAAGGCTTTGACATAATTGTTCCAAAGCAGAAATGACCAGAGAAAGTTGGCGCTTAAAGACAAGCTTAGGAAAATAAAAATGGAGAAGAATGACACTATTCCAATATACTTGACAAAGTTTGTCCACTGCAGGGATGAGCTTGGGAGTGTAGGAGTTAGTGTGGATGAAGAAGACTTGGTGAGCTTGGCTGTCCTTGGGCTTATGAAGAGTTGGCATTGCTACAAGGACTCTATCAATGGTTGGGAGAAACTGCCAGGATGGGAGTGACTTTGGTCGGATCTTGTGCAGGAGGAGATAAGGTGGAGTACCAGGGATGGCTCTTCATCAAAAAATGATGATGAAGAGGATTGTACTTTGGCTGCCAAAGCAAGGAAAGGGAAGGGGAAGAAAAATCCTTCTTAATCCGGTGTGGATGGCAAAGAGCGTGACATGTCCAAAGTGAAGTTTTTTCACTGTGACGAGCATGGGCATTTTGCCACACATTGTCCACAGAAGAATAAGAACAAGCAGGCTACTGGAGCTGTAGCTGGTGAGGCTCTTGCCTCGCAATTTGAGCTAGAATTCTCATTGATCGCATGCATGGTGTCTAGTGCATTGGGATCGGGGTGGTATTTTGATAGTGGCGCTTCCTTTCACATGACGGGAGATGTGAATCTTTTCAGTGACTTGGTGGAGAAAGATCTCCAGTTGCATGTTGAGTTGGGCGATAATGGACTATATAATGCGACTGGCATTGGTACCATTACCTTTCAGAGGGAGTCAGGTAAACTCATTCTTTTACAAGATGTAGTGCATGTCATGGAAAATTTTAGGGGCTAATATTCGCAGGTGGGCTAATTTTCCATGGATTTTCCAAAAAAAAGACTCGCCAATTTCCATTTTTTTATAAAATTAATTCGCCCAATTTTTACGATATAAAATTATTTTACGTTAAAATTCGACAACATTATATAGAGAGTATATATAATATCATTATAATTTTGAATAATTTTACAACTACATCAGTAAAAATTTTATAGTTTGCATATTAGGGACTAGTGAGATTCACCAATTTTTTAGACTTTAAAATAATTTTCCATCCTTAAACTTTTCCTTGGTGCATGTTCCAGATTTAAAGAAGAATTTAATCTCAGTCGCAATGTTAGAGGATAAAGGGTATGATGTTGTCTTTAGTGAAGGAAAATTTTCCTTTGGTACAAAGCAACAGGACAAGTCAAGAAGGTTGGGATTTGAGCGAACAATCTCTACAGACTTGAAGTAGATGGGATTTCTACAGAGCTTCCTACTGTTGGGAAGTGCAAGAAAGACATGCAATTGAAGCATGAGAGGGAGAAAGTTTTGCATGCAGGTAAGAGTGAACCTCGGGATGTGGAGCAGACACAAGATGAGGATCATGGAGTGGGAGCAACCAATCATGCAGAGAAATTTCGTGCCAGATGGGAAGAGTGATTGTCAGTTGTGACTATAGTGTTGCATTGTTTGCACCACAAATTTAGTGGAGATGCCTTTAAGGATTGCGTGAGCAAGGCTGGAGAAATTCGAGTTCATCCAGAGCCATTCTTCAGCAGGGATTGCGCAGTAGAGGCAGGCTAAAGGCTGGCAAAGATCGGTGCATGGATTTGCAAGATCGGGCCTGATTAGTGTGTAGCGATTGGATTGTACTGAGAGCTTGTGATAAGCTTTGTATGAGGATTGTTACATTATCTCTATGACATATATTATATACAGATAGTTGGGGTTTTTAGCTTTAGGCTTTCCCGTTAAGCAATTGTGTTAATGTGTGCGAATTTTTATGATTTCATGTGTGCATTGCAATTGATTTAATTTCTGCATGTGATGATCAATGGTGGAATAGAATTTGTATTGTGCATGAAGTTAAAATAGTGTGTGATCAGGATAATATTGGATATATAACACATAAGTTATATAATTTCTACAAAAATAGAATTATCATAATTTGAGGGTAAGCTATTAAAAAAAGTACCATTAGCATCTTCTTCTATTTTTACCTCAATGTCCTCAATGTGCTCAAGATTCCTTATTTTAGATCATTTACGTATGTAGAAAATGATACCTCATTATGGATTTTGAATTTGAATAACTGAAATTTCAAAGATACTTATTCATTCAAGACCTTTTCCCCAAGATATTGCTTAAGTGTTCCAATATTTTCTAGGAGTACTTTCCTAAGTTTATAAGATGAAGTGGTGAATATGATAAAGATAATCCTATAATAGACTTAACTCTCTCTTCCTTTTTCTTCCATTCAGAAAATTGTTTTTGATCTTGAAGCATTGGTTCTAATCCTTTTACCAAACTCCATAGATTTTTATGCATCAAATTCATTTGGACTTTCACCTTGAGCTACAGAATTTTATGATAAAAAATTGAATTGAATAAAGACGTAGCTCCTTGGTGAGTATTGCACCTGGAGATCACTACACACAAATGTAGAGTACACTTTACATTACACGATTGAATGATACAACAATAAATACATACAAAGGAATAGGAGGCTATAAACAAAATTTTGTAACCTAGGAACTAATCCTAACTTAAGGAGCTACGTTACAACAATGTAACCATTGTAACCATTTCTCCATTAATACAATATATTATTTTTATTTTCAACTCTCCCCCTTAATGAAAAAAGGATTGTCATGAATTCCTAACATAGCTCTAAACAATCCAAACTTTACCTTCCCAATAGGCTTAGTAAAAATGTCTACCATATTGTCCCAAGTTTTACAATATTCAACAAATATTTCTTTTGACTAGACTTGTTATCGAACAAAGTGAAATTGAGTATCGATGTGTTTTGTGTTCTTGTGAAATAATTGATTGTTTTCTAGCTTAATGGTACTCTGTTTGTCACATTTGATGATAATTTCTTATTTTTTCTCTTCTCCTGCATCATGGAGAAGCCTTCTCAACCAGATAGCTTCACATGTAGATGCACACAATGCTTGGTACTCGGCTTCAGCTGAATATAAGTCCATAATATTCTGCTTTTTGCTGCTCCAAGCTATAACCCTAGATCCAAGACTAAATGCATAACCTGTGATGGACCTTCGATCATCCAAGTTACCTACCCAACCAAGTGTGAAAAACCTACTAAAATAACATCAAATGTCAAAGTGTATAAAATACCATAATCACTACTACCGCGAAGATACGTCAACACACTTTTTGTTGCGACCCAATGACTTTCAAGCAGTTTAGACATAAATTGGCTCAACACACTAATAGAGTATGCTAATTTTGGTCTAGTAGTTAGATATATCAAACTAAAAACAAGTTTTTTATACAAAGTGGCATCCACCTCCTTAGAGCCATTTTACCTGCATAACTTCAAGTTCTGTTGTAAAGGTGTTGATGTTGTCTTACACTGCTCCATCCTAAACCTTTTGAGCATACCTTAGACATACTTCCCTTGAGTAAAATTTTTTGTCCAAAGTCTCTCCATACTTCCAGACCCAAACAATAATGTAGACTTCTAAGATCTTTCATTTCAAGAACTTGTGACATGTGTGATTTGATTTATTTGATCAAAGCATCTACATTACCTATTATAATCATATCATCCACATACAAAGAAATCAAAATAATCTACCTCTGTTTATTA
>JAXQQM020090564.1:0-37702 GCA_034641835.2 Pinus albicaulis | reverse complement strand
TATACTCTTCACTGTATTTTTAAAAAAAATCCAAAACTGAGAAATATTAGTATTTACGCATAAGTGTAACACCCCTAGTTTATGTGTTTGAATTTCGAAAACTAGACATTTAAGCTTTGATCCTAAGGGGAGTGGACCCCAAATGACAAGTATGTTGTGGATATAATTACATAATTAATTTGAGAAAATGAATAAAATAATTATGTGCATATTGACCAAAATGAGAATTATGAGATCACTTGCTAAATCCATGAGGATGGATAAAGGCAAATACTTTCCCCAAAAATATTTCAAAAAAATCCTTGAAAGAATTCATTTCTATAATTAGATTTTGAGGAAAATCTAGTTCCCCAATGATGTGGAGAGTAATTGGGAAGAGGTAAAAAGCTGGGAAAAGAAGAAAGCAGCTTTAAAAGTCCCTAAATAGGGAAGCCTAGGCAAACAAGAAGAAAAGCATCCTGATATTCTGGACGCAGAATTAGAAACAGGCTTGGGGAGCAAAAGCTTAAATAAGTTATTCCAGAACAGATTGAGGGGGGTCTGTGATGGAAGTGATCTCAACTCGGGGGTGAGTTCTGGAGATAGAGGTACTCTACGGTTGGGAGGACTGGTCAAATACCAAAGTGGTATGCACACAGTGTTATGAATGTTTTTTTTTTTTTTTTTTTTTTTAATTTTATAGTAATTGTTGCCATGTGTAAGAGTTAATGAGTATAGCTGTATACTAGTTAATTGTTTCATTTTGGTATTGGTGTTCCATACATTTATAGAATATTAGAGCAGTCAAACTCTTCCCGTTCTGCATGGTTCTAGGAACTAGGAAAATGAGGCAAAATCATCCAGAATTTCTAAACCAGCTTGGGTCTAAATCTGGAGATTTATAGTATCTCATAATTTATAATTTTGTAACTTTAATCTTCTTCTGTGGGAAAGGGAATATAGTAGAAAAACCTGTAATAAAAGAAAATTCTAAGATAGTAGGAAGGTAAATGTATATAGGACAGAATTATTCCTTTATTAACTAAGTGAAGTGTTGATATATCTAGAACTTTCAATAGCAGGGCATGTCTATTTATAGATATTCTAATATCTTCTCTAATAATAACTGAATGAAAGAGTATGAAATTGTAGTACTGCTTATCTGTCTTAGTTATTAAAGAAATGAAATTATACATGACTAGTAACTCTTGAAATAGGTATGAAAGGAGATTTATGTATAAAAAATATGGGAATAAACCCCCCTTGATAACAGGGAGGATCTGACTAAGTTACAGGTTGGAAAGATTAGACATGCACAGGAAACTATAAATCAAATCAATAACTGCATCCTATATATGTACAGATAGATATATAGATATATCAATATTGAAGAAGGTAGCAAACAGATATCCACCAGTTCTATATATATATCAGTGAAGAAAGTTAGTTTAGACATTTATACATTGGGACTGTTCTATTAAAAAAACAAAAGAACCAAAAATTTGATGTATACAGTTACAGGAAACAATTAGCCTTACATACAAAGCTTTCACAATGGAACTACAACCTCCTAGGAATACGGAGATTTTCCTATAGGAGCCATACAACATATACAAATGATAGACAATGCCAGATTTCATTTACTGAGTCACTGTAAACTCGGAAAAGATAGCCATAAAGAGACATATACACATTGAAGTCCTAACCATGATAAGAAGGTGAAAAGAGAAACAACTCATTACTTCTCCAATCATATTAAATCGACACAAAACAAATAATTGAATGAGAGACAACAAGAGAACATCCATAAAATAATGATCTGGAGATTCTTCGAAAATATTATGAAGCTATCAAAAATACCAGTGACGAAGAACAAATACGTTCTGCAAATACATATCAAAGTTTGAGCCTCTCGGGCCAAAGTCCTTTAAAAGACCCCACTCTCACTCCAGAAATTAATCTGTTCAAATAATATTATCATACGAATGGAAATTGCTAATAGTTACAGTCTCTAACAGAGTCTAGAATTTCAATAGACACTGTGATAATCCTAAGAAATTAACTATTCCGCACAAACGAGGTGAAATAATGTGACGAGAGGATGGTTTCTCTCCACCCAGGTGTATATCGACCTAACAATGCCCAGAGCAGTGGAGTTAGTGTCGAATTGAAGGACATATCTCATGGTGCGCTGAGGATGAAAATCGTATGGCGTCTATCTCACCTATAGAAACACAGCCGTGATGGTGAGCCAACGAATTGTGAAACTGATAGAAAGAATTCTAGTGAGAATTGGAAAAATGTATAAAAACAAAAATTACATAGCTACCTGGCAAAGAAGACCCTCACTCCTTCCAAACGATTCTACCATAGAATTAAAGGCATGGCGTGAATATATTGTAACCCCAAAGTTTAAGAGTGGAGTTAGAAAAACATTCTAACTAATAGCACAAGTAAATCGATTCTTACCTGAGATCGGTATCACTCGCCGGAGAGGAGATGAGAGAAATCAAAACACCATCGTTCCAGTCCCAAGAGCATCAAGAAATGAATAAATATGGGTATCCTACATCATTAGCCAGTCATCCAACGAGGTATACGAAGATATGGTGGCGTAAACGCAGAAGAAAGAAATCAGTAGATGTAAAACACAACGTCAAGACTCCTTGTAGTAACCAGAAATGGAGAACGAAATGGCGTAAACAAAAACATAGGTCAAATACTGTAAATTGAATGCATTATCATACTCAGAATTCATCACAGAGGCACAAGTTAACGCAGCGTAAGGCTTATAAGGTTTTACCTGCCTGATGAGGCGTCTCCAGCATGCAGAAATTCGGCGTCACGAGTAGCGAAACAACCAAATGAGGGCCAAAATAACAATCTCACAAATTTATTGCAAGACTTATACCAAAATATCTGTCACAAAACCCTAATAGGGTGAGGAAATCGCAGCCGTCCACATGGAAAAATATCCATGGTGAGTCCACGGATCGAATGGCCGGAAGTTCATTTACACGAGTCGTTCGACATTAAATTGACAAGCTATGAAATAAATTTCACGGCACCTCTGCTCGTGTTGCAAGGATGGCCTAGTTCCAGAGCAGTCTGGTGTGCCAATTGCCAATGCAACGTGGATCCATAACCATTGAACGGGAATGGGATGAAATCCATCCCAATCAATACAATTAAACCGAGAACATTACATAAGACGACGTGGAGAGCTGATACCACGTCTCAATTTCCATACCACATTTAATCGACCTTACTAGGACGCAGTACGTGGAATTTAAAGATAAATACATTCATCGTTACATAAATTTCGACCTGAACAACATGTACAACAAATATGCGATGATGTTGACACATACTGTGTGACAGCTGTGGCTACCAATTCATTGAATAGTCATAAGCTCGGTATAGGTATAGATATAAGACCATGGGAAATAAATCAAGCCAACGTTCATAAGCATATGGTTTAGCAAGATGATTTTATGAAACGGGAATCGTTAAAAGATTAAGGATGCCCTGGTCAATGTGGGTATAATATTCAAACCCCATTATATATATACATAATAGTATGTTGTTTAATGTCCAACGATTCAATGATATCAAAACGAAGGTGAGGTGTAGGTTGATAGGGTCAACCTTTCATAGGAAGTGGGTTAGTGGTAAAAATCCACTATAGTTAAAATACAAAGACCCTTTATACTAATGTGGTTGGAAATGAAATCAAATAGGTATTGATTTAGATATAGTTTGGATATGTGGGTATAAGTATACACAATAAATCGTATTGAGGGAAGAAATATGATTTAACAAGATAGTAATCAAAATTATAACATAATAATTTTGTCAGAATTATTCTGGAAAATCTGAAATGAAAAAAAAAATGAGAGATAAATGGGAGGCGTTAAGGAATAAATAAATATATAAAAGAGGTATAAACAATTATGGTAAATAAATAAATAAATATAAAATAGATATAAAGAGGTATGGTAAATAAATAAACATAAAAGAGGCATAAAGAGTGTAAGGTAAATAAATAACAATACATCAAATAGGATTATAAATAAAAATCATTATTATATAACAAGCCTAATGGACAAACACGATAGTAAAGAAAAGGGGTATGGTAAATAAATAAAAATATAAATAAACTAGAGGTATGGTAAGGATAAAATCTCTTTTCATATTTACCGCATAATCGCCTTTATATTTACGAATATTTATGTTCATTAGTTTATATAACTAAGAAGAAATAGAGAGAGAGAGAGAGAGTGATAAGGGAGAGATGGAGAGAGAGTGTGTATAATCAGGGGTGAGATAAAGAGACAAAGTAAGATGTATGGAAAGAAGGGGGAGAGAAGAAGGATAAGGAGAGAGGGAGGGAGATAGTAATGTAGTTGGAGAGAGAGAGGGGTGGAACGAGAGAGAGAAAGAAAGGGCGGGGGGTAGAGAGAGGATTAGAGAGAGAGAGAGAGATATCGGAGAAGAGAGAGGATTAGAGGGAGAGAGAGAGAGAGAGAGAGAGGCGGGAGAGAAAGGGAGAGAGAGGAAGGATGAGATAGAGGAGGAAGAGGGAGGAAGAGACGTATTGCAGAGAGAGAGAGAGAGAGAGAGAGAGAGAGAGAGAGAGAGGACGAGAGAGAGGAGGAGAGAGGGATCGATAAGAGAGATGGACTTTGGAGGGTAGAGATGTAGGAAATACGAAAGTATAGAGAGTGAGATAGTGGAGAGAGAGAAGGAGTGGCAAAGGGAGAGATAGAGAGAGAGACATGTATGTTTGGGGGATGAGATAAAAGAGACAAATAAGGAGAGATGGAGAGAAAGGGAGGAAGGAGATATGAGGAGAGAGGGAGGGATATAGTAACATAGTTGGTGGGTGAAGAGAGAGAGAGAGATGGAGAGAGAGATTGGAGAGAAAGGGAAAGAGAGGAAGGAAGAGAGAGGATGTGAGAGAGTGGAGAGAGGGAGGGAAAGAGAGATGGACTTGGAGAGGGAGGGAAAAGAGAGGTAAGAAGAAAGAAATAGAGAGAGAAAGGTGAGAGAGAGAGAGTGAGTGAGTGAGTAAGGAAGATGGATAAGAGAGGGAGAGAGGTGGAAGATAGAGATATAGATGGAAGGTGAAGAGAGGGAAGAAGAGAGAAATGGGGAGAGGAGGGACCGACAAAGAGATTGATATATATGGATTGTGAGAGTGTGTGTGTTTAGGGGGTGAGATAGAGAGACATAAAAGAAGAGATGGAGGAGGGGAATATAGATATGTGATGGAGGCCTGGAGAGAGGGGAAGAATATTTCTTAAACTAGATGGATTGATATAAAGTGGAGATGGTGATTTATAATCCAATTTGATTATTTGCACTATATGCACTGATTTTAGTGTAAATATTTATTTCTAATGATATTTGATTACTTGCACTAGATGCATTGATTTCGCGTGTAGGTGGTGATTTCTAATACAATTTGATTGCTTGCATCTGAATTTGTTGATTTCAATTTAGATGTCAATTTATAATTATATTTGATTACTTGCACTAGATGAATTTGCTTTCAATGTAGATGATTTCTAATCCTATTTGATTGTTTGCACTAAATGCATCGTGATTTCAAATGTAAATGGCGATTTCTAATCCTATTTGATTTATTAGAGTAAATGCATTAATTTTAGTGTAGATGTTGGTTTCTGAGAGAGAGAGAGAGAGAGAGTGATAAGGAAGATGGAGAGAGAGGGAGAAAGGACAAATGGAGGAAAGAGAGATATTAATGGGGAGAGGGAGAGAAGGGGGAAGATAGAGATATAGATGGAAGGTGAAGAGAGGGAAAGGAAGAAAAGAGATGGGGGTGGGGGTGATTGAAAAAGAGATTGATTTATATGGAGTACGAGAGCGCGTGTGTTTAGGGGGGTGAGATAGAGAGACATAAAAGAATAGATGGAGGGTGGAGAGAGGGAGAAATATTTCTCGCACTAGATGGATTGATATAAGTGAGATGGTGATTTCTAATCCTATTTGATTATTCTGACCTTGGATGCATTGATTTTACTACAGATATTTGATTCTAATGATATTTAATTACTTACACTAGATGCATTTATTTCAAGTGTAGGTAGTGATTTCTAATACAATTTGATTGCTTGCATTGAATGTGTTGATTTCAATTTTAGATGTCGATTTATAATTATATTTGATTACTTGCACTAGATGACTTAATTTCAATGTAGATGATTTCTAATCCTATTTGATTGGTTTCACTAAATGCATTAGTTTCAGTGTAGATGGCGATTTCTAATCCCTTTTTATTTCTTTGAGTAAATGCATTGATTTCAATGTAGATGTTGGTTCCTAGAGAGAGAGAGTGAGTGATAAGGAATAGGGAAAGAGAGAGAGAGAGGGAAAAAAGGAGGAAAGAGAGATATTAGTGGGCAGAGGGAGATAAGGGAAGAGAGGGAAGAAAGAGAGATGGGGAGAGAGGGTGATCGACAAAGAGAGTGATATATATGGAGTGTGAGAGCGTGTGTGTTTTGGGGGGTGAGATAGAGACAGGAGATGGATGGGGATATAGACATGGATGGAGGGTGGAGAGAGGGAAGAATATTTCTTGCACTAGGATCGATTGATTTAAGTGGAGATGGTGATTTATAATCCTATTTGATTATTTGCACTAGATGCATTGATTTTTAGTGTAGACATTTATTTCTAATGATATATGATTACTTGCACTAGATGCATTGATTTCGGTGTAGGTGATGATTCCTAATATTATTTGATTGCTTGCATTGGGATGTGTTGATTTCAATTTATACGTCGATTTATAACTATATTTGATTGCTTGCACTAGATGCAGTTGATTTCAAATGTAGATTATTCCTAATACTATTTGATTGTTTATGCTAAATGCATTGATTTCAGTGTAGATGGTGATTTCTAATCCTATTTGATTGCGTTGTGTAAATGCATCGATTTCGGTGCAGATGTTGGTTTCTAATCTTATTTGATTGACTGCATTAGGTGCATTGATTTCAAATGTAGAAGTTATTTTCTAATCTTATTTGATTTCTTGCATTAAATGCATTTATTTCAATGTATATGTTGATTTATGATTTGATGTAATTAGATATATGATCAGATATTAATATTAAAGTGATTGGATTAACAATATGCATTGATTTTTAGTGTAAGCACAAAAAATTTATTAACAATGTAGATTGATTTTTGTGTTACAGATAATTTAAGCTATTAATATTGGAGAGCAGAGAGACAAGGTATCATGTTTACTACAACAAATCGAGCTAAAGATTTAAATGGTTTACAATTTAAATTTTCTTTTTCATATAATCGATATGAAATGATAACAAAACTAACAAGGGAGGAAATAAGAATAGTAGAAGAAAATATTTTGAGATTGATTGTAACATGAGTACATTCTTATTATTCACATTTTCTATCTTTCAACACTATTATTTTTCACTTTTCATTTAAAAAAAACATTTCATCATTTTTTCATCATTATAGTTATTAACAATAATTATCATCTCAACGTAAACCGATGTAACTAAGAAAATTTTAAAAATTAAATGACCAAGTTGATCTCGGAAATATTTAGCATATTTAAAATGATTATATTAATATTTGATATATTTATATATGTGCGATAAAATTAATCATATATTTGATAGATTTTCCTTGGCGTAACATACAACCAAACGAGCCGAGATCCATCTTACATCTCAAAAATATACAAGAATTTTAATTATCTAAAAAATTTGACGTTGATGCCCTCGATCGGAACTGAACCTAGATCCATCTAACCTCGGATCTATCATGCACCGAGAGGGATCAATCTTCGGTGCAAACCTTTCCTCAAGTTTTGTACTCAAAAAATAGGTTTTCACCTCGAGAGATTTGATCCCTCTCCGAGCATGATAGATCGAGTTAGATGGATCTAGGCCGGTATAGAAATTCCAAAAGAAACATTTTTTTTCTCTTTTGTCTCGCGATACTTTTATATGTCTCTAATTATATCCGTATATTTTCTCCACAAATTTATACAAATAAATAGATGAGAAAAACAAAATTATATAGTTGTAAGTTACTCTCTATTATGACATATTACCATCCTCTTATAGAATATTAGCTTAAAATACCTAGAAGGGTCTATCACGACACATCCCTTCTCTTTCTCGAGACCTATCTATTTAGAGTTTAGGACTATTACCCAACTAGGTAGGTGGACATCCACCTTGTATACCAACTTGCTAGGGTAACTATCACGGGTTCAACCTTTAAAATCTAACCTTTAAATATATAGTTTAATGTATATAAATAAAAATAATTTAAACAATTTCTTTCGGTTGGGCCACTCTCTATATTTTTAATATTTATCCAAAAACGATGCTAATAGGGTTATTTATACCTTTAAAAAAATTATTTTAATAAAAACAAATACCTCCATGCACACATTTCCATAGTCTCTCGAATATGCATTACAGTTGTCCACCATAATAACCTCGAGGATTGTACTTATGGTATCACTTGTTACAAAGTAGTAGTGCACAAACTATACCCATCAAACGAGTTATAAATTACATTTTTACATTTTCATATTAAACTCAAAAAACACCAATTCAATGTCTACTCTATTATCCGAGCCATAATTTACTAATAATAAACTAAATTAAACAAAACACTTATCTAATCTCTTCCATGAAATATGAACCTATTATCGAGCTATCAACGTCCTCCCAGAGTCGCAACCTAGATTTTACAACTAGTTACCGTCGCCTCTACTCCTTTTTCATGCGAAACAATTCCGAGAATATTTACAAGGTATTTTCTCTGAACCCTTAAAGAATTGTTCTGCTTTATTTATCTTTGTTTCAAACAAAATTTTATCTGCCACTAATTATACTTACGAATCATTATCTTTCTGTCCCATGACATTTTCACATAGGACTAGCTTCATGGAATTATTTCCAACCATTTTTGGTCTTTCTTTTCCTTTTCATCTGAGTATGGAAAAATGATCTTTTTTTCCTTCTTTTGATTATAATTTCTTTTCTAGGCATCAATAATTGCAATTGTTTCCATGATAGTTTGGATTTAAGTTTTTTATGACAATCCTTATCACATTACAAGAATGTGAAAAAAAGGGATAGAGATATATATATTTTTTTTCATAATAAAAGTAATGCTTGCATCAACTATTCATATCTAACTTTTAACATTTGTATTCATTGTTAAATAATAAAAATCATGAATTATTATCGAGGGGGTGTTACATCACCCCTCTGCTTAAAAGAGACATTGTCCTCATATAAAAAATGGCTTTATTTGAAAGAGTGATTCCCTCTCGATCCAAGATCTTTATAGGTTCAACTTACGAACTCTCCTTATGGTTTCAACCTCTAAAACACTGCAATTAATAATGTGATTAGGATCAAATATATATTTCTTTAATAGAGAAACATTAAAATACATTATGAGTTTTAACACTATATAGTATAGCTAATTGATAACCCATTGGCCACAACCTCGCTAATCTTTAAAATGTCCCACAATTGAGGTTGAAATTTTGAACAACTCCCTAATCTCGAAACTATTCTTTGGCTATACCCTCAGATAAAGATGATCCCCCACTTGAAGACACTTTGAGGGTTTTTTATTTCAAATTAGCATATATTTTTTGTCTATCATGTCCTTCTTTCAAATTATTTCTAATTTTCATTATTATATATTTTATTTCTTATAGGAGGATTGCTTCAAAGTATAAACTTGTCTTCTAGTTGACTCCAACTTAGAGGCATACGAAATTTCCTCCCATATAAAGCCTCAAAAGGACTCGTTTTCAAGTGATGCCTCATAACCATTATTATAGGTGAATTCTACCAAGTTTAGGTAGTCATCCCATTTAGTAGGTTGGTTCATGACATACATATGTAGCATGTCCTCAAGAATATTTTTTATCTCATTCATTCCAAAAATATGTTCTTGGATGGTATGCAATGTTGAAG
The DNA here is from genome assembly GCA_034641835.2 of Pinus albicaulis. Lineage (NCBI taxonomy): Eukaryota > Viridiplantae > Streptophyta > Pinopsida > Pinales > Pinaceae > Pinus > Pinus albicaulis. Next base: position 27,710 of record JAXQQM020090564.1, on the reverse strand, counting down.
TTTAATTTTGTACCCAATATAGTAAAAAATGGCATCCAAAAATTTAGAGGTAAACATTGGATCCATGTATAAGATAACTACCTTTGGGTATGACATGAAACTTAAAATTTCCTTCATCAAAACATATCAATTACTTGTGTAGCTTTATATGTAGATGACATAGGGATAAAATTGACAACCTTTGTGTAGTTTATAAACTACTACATGTTGTCCGTTCGAATGTATAGGCACTGCGACAATGACATAGATTGGGGGGTTATCACCCTGATCCAAAATATCTCTCCGTTTAAGATGTATCCATAAAAAAACTAAAAGGGTATACCCTACAGAAATGGAGTGAATTAGGACTAGTTGGGAACCGAGCAATCTAGGAGACACGGTTGAGGGACCAAATACTTCTATAGATCTAGCAATATTTAAAGGATTTGATTAGATTTAGACGAATGATACTATGTGAATTATGGATTCAAATATCTTGCTAATAAATTTATGACCAAGTAATTTATAGTAAACTACTACTTGAATGAATAACTATCTTATATGTAATGCGAGATCTTAAGACTAATGTGAATTGTATGAATCTTGGTTAATTTTAATTAAATTTCCTATTCTGATTTTTAAACCCTTAAATCCTTTCTATATTAAATCTAATTTCATAGTAAGTGGTAGAGAGAAAATAATGTGAAGCACATTAAGGTGTGATTAACTATACCTCTCTTGAAAATCTAACTTATCGAGGTACCTCTAGTGTTGCAGAGAGATGTGGCTCTATACGTGCCAAGGTCACCTATTTTAAGTACTAGAAAAACTAAGCTTCTCATACAAATATGGATGAGTACCCTATATTTATATCGACCAAGCTTATGCTTGGAAGTAAAAATTTTAATATGCAAGACTAACTTAAAATGCGGAATTAAAAGAGAATTAGAAGATTTTTTAGTGAAACGTGATGTTAAAAACCCAAATCACTTAGATTATAATTTATTATGATTTGAAAAACTAATCTCCTAAGATAAAATTCCAATTATGTAGATACTAAAAAATAATCAATCAAAATATATACAATTTATCACAAGTCCGTGATAAAGTATTCGATAAAGTGATGCATAAAAGTTACATGAAAATTTCCAAAATTAGATGTTCGAGAAATATCCAATATTTCAAATAAATAAATTTCTTCGTAGAATTGATTTCCTTCATAGATAATAGGCATTCAGGAAATTATGACAAAAACTTTACTAAATGATGCAAACAATGAAAGGCTAAGCATTTAAATTTCAGTGATTTAATATTTGGGATAACAATCAAATTTAGACGGTAGTTAATGCCAACACAACTCTTCAAATAATTCTAGAACTAATTTGTTTTCTAAAATAACTCAAATCCAAGAAAATATATTTTCTCCTATAGTCAAACTCTAGAGATATTTAAAAAATTAAAATTAACTTGACTATAAGGACTTTAAATATATTTTCCACAAATGAAACTATTCGAAGCCGAAAATTTTAACACTTAGTGAATGTCCTAATAACCTTATGTCAAAAGTAAACTTTAAAAAAATTTTCCAAAACTTTTAGGAATAAAATTTTGATTTATTTTCAAAATTTCAAGTTACAAAAACTTAAAAAAGTAAATTTTATTTATTTATTTCATTAATCTTTCTATTGTTTAAACAAAAAATTAAAAACTGTTTGACTGTTATAAGTTACAAAGTTAATAAAAACAAGGATTTAAAATATTAATGGGGAAAAATTCCACGGAAATTGGTAAGTCCAAATGATTTTGTTTGGATTAGTCTTAGGTTAGGTCGAGAGCACGAAAGAGAAAAAGAATATGTAATGGGGAGGTGAGATGGCCACGAGGTAAAGGAATGCACAAAGGTGGAGGGACGAGCTAGGACGATGAGGTTCTGAAATGAAGGAGAGATGAGGGTTAGGGGAGTAGATCAAAGCAAGGAGTGGAAGATAAATGTGAGGAGGAAGACACAAAAGGGAAACAGTGACTCACCCGAAAGGAAATACGAGGTGATGGTTGAGAGGTTTATTGGGATGAAAAGCTCGAGAGAGAAATACGAGCCACGCGGGGAAAGGAGGGAGTCGTGCGAGAAGATGAGAGACATGGTAGTAGGAAGGAGGGATGCGGGGTAGGGAGATAGCCACATGAAAGGATGAAGGTGTGAGGGAGATAGGGAGCAAGGAAAATAAAGCACGAGCACCGAGAAAGCGGAAGGGAGAAATAGGCGAGTGAGGCGGAAAGATGATGGAGTGTTAGGATATCACGTAAAGGAAGCTCGAGATAGGAAAGGGAGTTTAAGCAACTCGAGAGGGATACGATCGTGCTGAGGGGTTGTCTCAAGCCTTAAAAATTTAAAATTTTTTCCCAAAAATTTTTGATTTTCTAACTCAGATATTTCTGCCTTCAATCATTCTCCAATAATTATTACAAAACCAAAGATCTTAATGCTTCATTGAAAATATATAATAATTTTTTTAACCATGCAAACAAATTTTGAGCCTAGATCTTGACCTCTAGGGTCTATATCTGGTTTATATATGAAGGTTTCCTTGGCTGATTTCTCAAATCTATTCTTGCAAAAGCGAAAAGATAAAAACACAAATACCCAATACTTACAGAATACGATAAAATCACAAAAAAACCAAACGTTAAAATTCAAAAATTATGTTACAAAAATTCATATCTCCAATAATTAAATTACATGTCTATATAAAGTAATCTACGGATATATCATATATGAGGAGTATGAGTCCAAATCCAGCTCCCAAATATGTAGATTTAAGGCTATTCCCTGTCTAGATTTAGCTATTTACCATAATTTTTTGAGTGATAGATGATTTTTTTTAAAAATTTATGTAATAACCCAGAAAATAACTCAATATATTTTTCGTTGGATAATATGAGAGTTTTAATACGGAAGGTTCCCTAGATATTAAGTTTCTTGAGTCGGTTGGTCCAACAAGGACTTCCCCGAACACACAAAATTTCTCAACAAAAATGATTTCTACACACTTAGAAATATAAGGCATTAAATTAATAGAGGTATAAAATAACGGTTAAATATTCAAATATTAGAGGTAGTTGTTAATCAAATAAAATTTTTAATGTTATCTTAAAACCCAACAACCTAAGAAAGATACATGGGAAATAGGTTGATCGACAAGATGTATTAACCAACAACTTATTAATAAGATCAGAAAATATGAAACACAAGTTACCATAAAATAATGGAGAGGAACACTACCATCGAGTAAGACCCCAAAGACATTGCCTTGTATTTATCTAGAAAATTTCATAAGATCTTCAAGAGTTAGTACACGATCAAAAGAGCGAGATCCTTTGATTTTTCGAGAAAAAAACAAAATTTTCATTTAATTTATTTTTTAATTAACTCAAAATTAATTATTTTCGGGTCATTTACGAAAAAAAGTGACTTTGACTTAACCACTAAGGCACGAGGGTTACAAATTTCTTGATTTCTTAAATATTCCCTTGGTGGAAAAGCTACAAAGAAAATTAGTTCTTCTAGAACCTGTGAATTTTTTTAATTCGGAGACTTTGTTTTTCAAACGACTTAACATAGAATTAAATTAGTTAAATTTGCGGATTGGGATTTTTTGGTTTTATTTTTCCAAGAAAAATTTAATTTATTGACACGGTGATGGGGGCTATTAATTTTTTTCCAACCCTCTAATATTTTAGCACCATGGCTAAAATGTTATATACATAAGATAATTAAAAGCCATGAAGGGATATGACCCATGAATATAGACCCTCAAATATCTACCCAATTCCATGACTCGAAATATGATCTAGTAGACCAAGTAATTTGTAATAAGATAATATATCCAATTAGCTAGGATTATTCCCAAATTAATTTTACAAATACTCGATAAAACAGAATAGGACTCACCTAATACCTTGACAACAAAATCTCACCCTAGCTTTGAGGTGACATTGGAGGGAAAAACTTTGTCAATCATTTGTGTCCATAGACATAGATGAATCGAGTGAGATGAAAAAATCTCCTAGTATAGAAATCATGACCAAAATAATAGGCGTACCTAGGTTGTTACATACATGATAGTATTACTAAGATCATTTACAATATAAACATGTAGAATGGGTTTAAATATCTAATAAATTGAATAGTTTTTATGAATCATGGATGAATGATGAAATCCCTTTTGAGAGAAAAAAAAGGGTGTACTACTATAGGGTCATTGACACGGAATGGTCAACATATGGCTCTACTTGGGGACATGTTGCTTCACCAAAGGAATGTGCGAATCCATAATATGTACCAAAGTAACACACACAATCATATAAGTGGCTTCCATCCAAAAATCATCATATAACATTAAATACATAAAATAGAAGCTTTATGACCAATAAAAATTCCACTAACATGAAAAAGTAAATCTAATCTAAAAACAAAAATGAAATTTTGAAATGAAAACTACTTTAACTATATAAAGAAACAAAAGGTAATAGGGTTAGAAATACAATACAGATGACTCCCTATGGCATCATATGTCTTCAACATAGTGTATACTAGAGCATCTACTAACTTTTAGGTAGATATGTCGGGTTGCTTCTTTGATGTGCCATGCCCAATCTTCAATATTGTAGGACTCTGACTTATCCAAATATAAATATGCACTTGTCCATCACACATATCTCCCCACTTACTTCTTATTTTCTTATTTTTCATTTCTTATCGGTGGGTCGTGATGTCAACAATGAGACCATTGTATATATCATGTCTCTGATCTTGAAGATGTTCATACAAAAGATATGAAGAACGTGAATTGTGCGCCAATATTATTCTGAATATACTATGTAAATGGTGACAAATAAGCTTGGTATTTGTTTGACTTCCTTTTTAACCATAATTAACCTATCATTAAATGGAAAAGTGACCTCCCTCTAATGAGATGGGAATTTCTTTAGTAGACATGAAGGTTTATGATCGTTGACTGACTCTTTATTATCAAATTTGGGTTGTAGCTTGTATATATGAGATATTTCCATTTTTTCCAACTTATTCCTTATCCATATATGAAGGATTATGATCTATTGACAAATATTTATTATCAAATTTGGGCTGCAACTTGTGTATATGTGATCTTCATAGTTTCTAGCTCCTCGTCATGTTTTTCTTCTTCTATAGCTAACAACCTATTCCGAGGAGATCTATGACCTATTCCCATGTAATTTATAATTTTATTATAATTACTGAATAACACTGATTTTCTATTTTATGGCTCGCTTCCATGGTGATCAAATGATTTCACATAGAACTAATTTCTTTGGTGTGATTTTGCTATTAATGTTGCTTGAGTTAAGTTCCAAGTTTTTCATCGAATTGTGTTTCACTAAAATGGATGTATTTAATCATTTTATTTAGTTCATCGATAATATTCTTATAATTTTCCCATTTCATTGTCAACTCCGATTTGACAACTTGTCCCCGATTTTCCACTTTCACGGATTTGTCTTGCAACGACACAAGTAGATTAATCATGATAATGGGCACAAGATCGTAATAAGGCACATTTTTGATGTGCACATTTTCTTGAATTTTTTCTTTGATAATTGGTTTCTTTATAGGATCACTTTCAACCTTTTTTATAGCATAAGGGGCACAAAATGAGCCACTTTTATCTCCATAGCCATATAAAAATCGATGAGTGTCTTGTAAAGAATCGAAAGAATTATCACGATAAATGCAAAAGCAATGTCTAGCATCGAAGTCCAATGCAAAGGAAAAAGATTTATATATTCACGTATTCATGATTATATCATGGAGGTATACAATATATAATCATAAAATGAGTAAAATGTAATATATGTTTTGTAGCGAGTGACTACATCATTACTCAGTGAACAAGACAATTTATCAATGAAATTTTTAGGAATATCATGAAGATTGTTAGTAAAATATCATGGGAAATCAAGTCATTTATGATGACTATCATAAAAAGGGAAAGGAACCGATTGATGTTAGATAGTGAGAACACTTTTTCAGAAAATAAAAAGGTCCACAAGAAGTGAGCTTCTAGAGAAGAAATTCTTGTAATAATGAAAGAGTAGAGTCACCACTTGAACATGAATCTAGCTCCAAGATCGAGAGGAAAAAACTAAAAGGTTAGTAAGGGATAGTCTGATGGATATCGGAAAAGGGCTTCTTGTATGAGAAATAATGCATGAATAAGTGTAGTCACCACCCAAACATGAAACCCCAACCGAAAGGTCCAAGCAATATAAAAAAATACATAAGATGAAAGAATTAGTCGGATGACGAAAGGCAAGGCAATGAAAAGGTCAAGAGATGAAATGGTGCAATAAATGTGGTGTCGATAGGATAATAAATAATGAAATATGAGAATATAGACATGATTATAGATGAAATTTCGCGAAGCCAAGGTAAAATAAATTGGTCCCTCGAAAGAGTGCCAAAAAATTTTGTTCTGTTTGAAAGACCAATGAATGGCAAAAATATTAAAAATATTAGAAATAATGTCATGAGGGCCAAGAGGATGGAAAAAAATATATCCCCAATAACAACACCAAAAAATGTTGTTTGTCACACAAAATATCTAGGCACCACCACGATCACTCAAATCAAGGGTTTGACCCTAATCGCAATTCTCTCTATTTAAGTTGTCTCTTTCTGCAACATAATAAGGGGCCATAGCCTACGAAAACAAAAATGAAAGAGGACTAGTTGAGAACCAACCGAGTCGAGAGACACAATTGAGCAACCAAATACTATGTGTTAGATATAGCGAGATTTAAATGATTTAATTAGATTTAGATGATTGAAACATGTTCCTTATGGAGTCAACTATCTTGTTGAGAAACTTAGGACCACGTAATCGATAATAAATTACCACTTGGATGAATAACTATCTTATATGTAATTCAGATCCGAATACTAATGTGAAATGCGGGAACCTTGGTTAATTTTAATTAAATGTCTATTCTAAGTTTAAACCCTTCCATCATTTATATATTAATCATGATTTGGTAGTGAGTGGCAAAGATAAAATAAGGTGAAGCACACTAAGGTTTGATTAAGAATACCTCTCTTGAAAATCTAACGTACTCGGTGCCTTCGACACTCCAAAGAGTTGTTGTTCTGACCACTCGAAGTTCACTATTTTAAGCTATGAAAACCATGCTTCTCAAGCAAAGATGGAAGGGTAAATATACATTTCTATTAACCAAGTCTTTGGCTTGGAAGTATAATTTTAATTATGCAAGACTAACTTAAAATGTGGAATGCAAGCATAATTAGAGGATGTTTTAGTGAAGCATGATGTTAAATACCCTAAAGATCTTATATTAAGATTTATTTTAATTTAAAAACTAAGCACTTAAGGGAGAATTCCAATTATGTACATGCTCAAAAAATACTCAATCGAAAATACATACAATTTATCACAAGTCCATGATAAAGCACTCAATAAAGTGATGTTCAAAATTACTTGAAATTTTTCCACAAAATTAGTTGTTAGAGAAATATCCAATATTTCAAGTAAAAAAAATTGACACTAGAATTAATTTCCTTCATATATAATAAACGATCTCAATATTTATCAAGAATTAAAACTAATGATCACAAAAAATTCACGAAAGCATGCAAATAATCAAAGCCTATGCATTTAAATTTTAACGATTTAATATTTAGGGATAACAATGAAATTTATATGTTAATTAATTCCAAAACAACTCTTCATATAATTCTCAGACTAAACAATTTTCTTAAATAACTCAAATCTCAAAAAAAATAAAAAATCCTCCTATAGTCTAACTTTAGAGATATTTAAAAAAATTAAATTAATTTCACTATAAGGACTTTAAAATTATTTTCCCACAAATCATATTATTCCCAAGCCCAAACATTTTAACACTTAATGAATGGCCCAAAACCCTTATGTCAAAAGTAAACTTCAAAAAACTAATTTCCAAAAAAAATTATGAATAAAATTTTTGATTTACTTTTAAAATTTCAAGCTACAAAAAGCTATAAAATAAAATTTTCATTTTTTTTCTTTAATGCGACATTGTTTATATATATTTAAATCTTTTTTGAGATTGTTTTACTTTGTTAGATGTCAAAATTTAATAAAAAATATAGGATTTAAAAAATTAATGTGGTATATAAGCCCATATATTATTAAGTCCCAATGACTTTGTTTGGCTTAGTGATAGGTTAGGTCAAGAGCACGAAAAGAGAAAAAGAATATACAACAAAGAGGAGAGATGGCGATAAGGAAAGGGAATGTGTAGAATAGGAGGGAACAAGAAACATGATGAGGGAGAGACGAGGTTCAGGGAGAAGATCGAGGGAGCAGTGAAGGCATACGCAAGGAGGAGGATACGCGAAGGGAACAAGGACTCAAGTTTGAAATGGAAATACATGGGGATGGTAGAGAGGATAGTAGAAAATAAAGGGAGCCATGTGGGGGAAGGAGGGAGCCTCATAATAAATGAGTTACATAACATGATGGAAGGAGGGACAAGGGTCATGGAGACATCCATGTAAAATATGAAGTTGTGAAGGAGATAGGGAGCGGGGTAAATAAACACAAGTAGAGAGAAAGAAGAAAGGAGGAGAAGGAAACAAGGAGAGAAATATGAGGGAGTGTGAGGTTGCGAGAGTAGGAAGCTCATATAGGAAAGGGGAACTAAAGCGAGGCCAAGAGGGATAGGGTCATGGTAGGGGTTGTCTCAAGCCCTAAAAAATTTTAAAAAAATTCCCAAAAATATTGAATTTTGAGTCGAGGTTGTTTTCTACGCCTTAATGTTTTCTCCAATAATTATTATCAAAACCTGAGATCTGAATGCTTCAATGAAATATTTAATAACTTTTTTACCCTTGAAAACAAATTTATGATGCCATTTGTTTCCATCTGGGCCTATATCTGGCTCATATATGAATGTTTCGTTGGATGATTTCCCAAATTTGTTCTTGTAGAATGTGAAAAGAGAAAAATACAATACCCAATATGTACAAAAAATAGAGAAAATCCAAAAAAGCCCAAGTGTTAAAATTCAAAAATTATGTTCACAACTTCATATCTACACAAGTAAATTTCATATATATATATATATATATATATATATATATATATATATATATATATATATATATATATATCATATCTAAGGATTATGAGACCAACTCCACTCCAAGATTTGTAGATTTAACACTCTTCCTAGCCAGATTGAGCTATTTAGCACACTTTTTGAGAGATAAATTAATTTTGTTTAAATTTAGGTACTAGCCCAAGGAAATCCATGTAAGATATATTTCGTTAGATAATCACAGAGTTTTAATTCCAAAGACTCTCCAAATATTATGTTTTTTAAGTCAGGTGGTCCAACCAAGGACTTCGAAAAACGCCCTAAATTTCTGAATAAAAATTATTTCTACACACTTAGAATATAAGATGTTAAATTAATGAAGGTGGAAAATAGTGATTAAATCTTCAAATATTAGAGATACCTACTAATAAAATACAAGCCTTAATGTTATCTTAAAACCCAAAGACCTAAGCAAGATACTTGTGCAATAGGTTGATCTACAATAGTTATTAACCAACAATGTATAATAAATCTCAACAAAATATTAAACACAAGTTACCATAAAATACTAGAGAGGAAAATTGCGATGAATTAAGACCCTAAATACTGTGCCTTGTATTCATATAGAGGAGTTTACAAGAGCTTAAAGAGCTAGTACGTCATCAAAAAATCGGATCCTTTGATTGAAAAATGACTCCTAATTTATATCAATTCTCCGGCAGCTAGCTAGTTTGATCCCATCCATTTAATCTTGATTTTTCATAAAGATTTAATTATATTTCAATTATCACCCTTGAAATTATTTATTTTTTGAGGAAAAATCATATTTCTCATTTAATTGATTTTTAATTAACTCAAAATTAATTATTTTGAGTTAATTTCCTCAAAATTGACTTTCACTTAACCACCAAGGCTCAACTTTCTGAAATTTCCTTATTGCTTAAATATTCCCTTGGTGTAGGACATCCAAAAAATAATTCTTCTGAAACCCAATTTTTTATTTTATTTGGAGAATGTATTTTTCCTAGGACTTAACTTAGACTTAAATTAATTAAATATACGGCTTAGGATTTTTAGTTTATTTTTGCAAGAAAATTTAATTAATTGACACAGTGAGGGGATTATTAATCTTTCCAACCCTCTAATATTTTAGCACCATGGATGAAATATTGTTTACATAAGATAATTACATTTAATCCATGAAGGGGGACACTTGTTTGATATAGAGCCTCAAATATCCACCCAATTCTGCAGAGTTAGAATATGATATGTTAGACCAAGTAATTCATGATAAAGTAATCTAGCCAACTAGATAAGATTATTCCCAAACTTACTTTATAAGAGACTCGATAAAACACACTAGGACTCACCTAATATCTTAACGACAAAATCCGCCTAGATTTGGGGTGAGGTTGGAGGGAAACCATGTTGATCATTTGTGTCTAGAGACAGGATGAATCGGTGGAGACGAAAAACCTCCTAGCACATAATTACCAAAATAATAGCCTTACCTAGGGTTGTTATATACATGATTGTATTATAATATCATTTCAAATTATAATACATGTCTAATAGGTTTAAATATTTAATTAATTCTATGATTGACGATGAATCCTTGGTGAATGATGAACTCCATTTTCGGAAAAGAAATGTGGTGTCCTGCATATGGGGTCGCATGACACGAAAGTGGTCAACACTCACCATAATTGACTCATGTTATTTACGGTGTGCAAGGAAATCCTATGAGGAAGTGAGAGGCGATCACTCTGCCACTTCCCACTCTTGTATGGGTATAGGGGGTTCAAAAATCCATGCTTAGTGTGTTCATTTTTTTCCTCTCACTCTTCTAAAATTCTTGGGGCGTAGAGAAATATCTCATCAACTTCCATTTTTCATTCTTGGCCATGCAGAACTCTTTTTTAAAAGTTTTTATTATTTTTCGTATACCCTTAATCCCTTGTGAAAATTTTCTTGTGGTGTTCAAATCCATTTTCAATTGTTTGAGTGTTCTCTTGATTTGTTAGTATAAATTTCTACTTTTTATATGTGTCCAACAAACTTTTTTCGGTGGATTTCATGTTCCATAGTTTTATATTTTCACATATTTGAACACATTTATGATCTGCATAATGTCCATCTCTTTAACCTATTCCCATAGATCTATTTCCATTTGACTTAGGACAATCTCATAAACTTTTTTCACACTTCTACTTAAGGAATCTTCTACCTTATTCTCATTTCCATTTATGTGTTTAGCTTAAAATCAATATTCCCCGAGGAAGGCCATCCACCTGCAATGTGTGGCATTCATATTAGGTTGTATGAAAAAATATTACACATTTACATGGTGAGTAATTAAAGTGAATTTCCTCACAATCAGATAATTATTTCACATTTTGAGGGTGTGAATTAAAGTTTCTAATTCTAATAATACATTGCATAAAATTTCTCATGATATTTTAATTTTTGAGACTCATAGGCGATAACATTCACCTCTTGCATAAGTCTACATCATAGGCCTTCTAGGCATCTATTTGTACAAACTTCAAATTCATTTTACAAATGTCCAATTTTGAGTAATAGCGCTATAGCGAGTAAGTATTTCATATTTTCAATGCCTTCTTGACATTGTTGAGTCCACACAAAATATACCCCCTTCTTTTGTAAGAAGGTTATGGCATACACCGATTGAGAAACAACTTCTCTAAAACTGCAGTAATAACCATTTATTACCATTAATGATCTTATATCAACCATGTCTTTTGATACAGGTTAGTCATGAATAACCTTCACTTTCTTAGGATACATTGTTATATGTTCCTTTAAAATTACATGGTCGATATATTGCTTCTTCAACTTGGAAAAAATAACATTTTAAAAATTTTGCATATATTTCGTGTTCTTGCAATGTTAGGAATCCTATTCTCAAATGTCTTTTGTGTTCTTCCACTATCTTAGAATTTAATAGTGTATCACCTATGAAAAATAACAAAAATATATCTAAAATATATTGAACACACTTTTTATTACTCAAATAAAGCTGAAAAGTGGATTGATAAGCTCGAAGGGTAACACTTTGAATTCATAGTGTCCATACAAGGTTTGAAATGCTATTTTCGGTACATATTCCTCTCTGATACCCACATTAGAGAAATTTTGAGGTCTAAAATGGGCTTGAAAACAAAAATGTACAACCGAAATCACCTTTATAATAACCAAAAGGATGTAATATGATGATGTCAATGAATAGGAAGGTTTCAACATTTTTGGAGTAAAAAACTAAAAAGATTAAAAAAAACTACTTTTTCAACTCGTGTTACCAAACTATCTTCCTATATTTTTACTCAAACTTTTAGCAAGAGCACTCGTTGGATGAAAAATTTAATTCCTCATTCAAGGAGTAGCCAATTTCCATACTTTCAATGGACCCTTCTACATCAAAAATGTGATTTCTCAACTAATTAATGACTTTCATGTAATGGAGGGATTAAAATCCTTGATTAAATTGACGAATTCTCTGGTCACTGACACCATCATTTAAATTTCTCAAGATATAATCTTAGTCATCACATGTGGGGAATACCTTCATTCCCTATAACATAAATTCCTCAGGGTTTTATCGATGTGGTCCTCCTAAAAACAAGAGAATGAAGTCAGGATAGGGTCCCCTCGCTTCCCTGTTATGTTGATTTCATCTTGGAAAAAATTCCTTTGGCCTTTCTTGTGTTTCCCTCCTAATATCATGAGGGTAACATCATCCTGGAGTGATGTCATTCCTCTGTCTTGCTCACATAACACTATCAATGTGGCCTCCTCTATAAATGCCGCATATCACCAATTTTGAGCTCACTTAGACCCACAAAAATGTTGAATTTGATTGCCATGTGTCATTCCCCAGGGAACCATGTTAGCTTGGGTCCATGTAAATCGCCACTAGGCATTGGGTTCCACCAGGGTCAAAAACCATTATAAAACATGAATTTCCCATTATAATTTATCTTTGATTTTTTTTCCACTAGATTCCATCCAAAAATATAAGTATGCAATGGGAAAAATTCCAATGTGCCTTCCATCCAACGATTATGAAGGCTCGATTACTTCAATGGTTTGGATTTAAACACATATCCCTTGGCTGAGATGGAAAGTGGGGAGGGATGATATCATGATTCCTGCTCAAATTTATGAGGTCCTCATCTGAGGACTCCAATGCATTCAAAAACTCTAAAGGTTATAACTAAAAAGGGGTATTTCCCCCCTAGCCTTTGCCAACATGGAAGGGGTGGTATGTTATTGAATATCCAAAGTTTTTTGATGTATAATTTTTTCAATATCCATAGTTTGTTGTTGGAGTGGTCTATTTTTGTTAAATTTTTTGATAATTTTCAACTTATGCCGTGCATTCCCTAGGATGTAAATTCCTCAAAGGATTTTGTTATGGGCATACAATTCTCCTTTTTTAAATTTTGGGGACTAGGATTTAATGCAAATTGTTATTATTATCAGTCACATAGATCCATTCTGCTAGAATCAGTGATAGTGTATGATAGAAAATCCTTATATGGATCCATATGTACATACATACATACATACATACATACATACGTACATACATACATACAAATATATATAAACATAATCGTTGATTTTAAAACTTAGTTGATGAGGTATCTCTCTTGAGCCTACCTATTCCCATTCTCAATACATAGACAATTTCTGGGTTACCATTTATGATATTTTATAACATATATAAATGATTACTTACATATTTATATATGTATAAATGTAATACAACAAATAAGTTCCAAATAGGCCTTTTTGTCACTATTAATTTTAATAAAATGGCATAAATTTACCACATATACTTAGACATCCATTGTATTCAAGTGATTATGCCCAATTCCATGCTCATAATAAACATAGTATTTTAAGCCATTCCTTAGAAATTATGGAATAAATAAACTGTTCATATTATTATAGAAAATCACATTCCACATATTCATAATGGTATTTAAATAGTTCAACATGCGTAGATATAGAATCCACTTTCACATAAACAATAATTAGCACTTATCTTATGATGAACGACCTTGAAATTGATATTGGGAATCTAACTCTCCACCCAACCTTAGATTGGTCAGCACTGCAAAATTTATTGCAACAAATCACCCCTAATCTAGTTTTCAAATCTTGGGGAAGTGATGTCAATGTATACTATAACATATTTAACACCATTGGGACTGTAGAAGTTCTCTTGTCTCTACATAAAAATTAATTTCCATTGGAAAGTTACTAAGATTATTTCTTTAGTGAGCTCATCTTTATCGAAAGCTATATCTCTCTATTCATTGGCGTTCTCCCTATGTCTTATTCCTTTCCTCTATTTTTCCTATGAAACACTACTCTTTAGTTCATTTTAAACTCTCTTCTTTCATTATATTTCCTTCTAACCATTTTTTTTCTCCTCTTCTTTCCTTTTACCACTAAGCCTGTCATTAATTCCTACTCTTGCATGTGTTATATCTACCAAATGCTTCCTCTCACCTTGAGTATTTTCAACCCAAGTGTATGGTACTCTTCATAGTGTCTTTTCTAGTATATCTCTCTCTGTCCCTGACTCAGCGTATGAATTACTCTATCAATTCATTGCAACCAGGGTGGTTATGGGTGGGTTTTTGTGCCAGTGCAACCCACTCTTCTTAATTAATTTTATTGTCCTTTTTCCTTCAGGACTTGTCCAACCAGGGTATATCTCTCACCCTTTTTTCCTTTATCTAAATTATTATGTATACATCCCAATTAAGGAACCCTAGCCAACCCACGATTTGTATTAATAACCACCTCCTCTTAATTAGTAATATCGTCCTACCCAAGCTCTAAAATCCATGTCCCAACTCTTATACATTTTATTTATAAAATAATTAGTACAATGTTTACAAAATGGGAATTATATAGAGGTTGTCACATTTTTCATGTCCTTTATTCCTCCAATACTTTCCATATATTATGTCCAATTATTGAAAACAAAGCCAAGAAAAATTCAATAGTGAATATATCTCATCCAGGATCCTTGTTCGATGGCATAGACTTTAATACCTCTGCCACTTATTTAATGAGATCTCTTTTAAGAGAGCCTCATTTTCATCTTTGATAATCGAACATGGACTGTGATGAATCATTATGTATATGGTCCGTCTCGAGGTTATATAGTAGCTCTTTATAATATTGAAAAAACACGAGTCATGTCCTCATGATCTTGAACATTGGCACCGGCCTAGTTTTTTAAGGAAGACATGAATGAGATTTTGAGGTCAAGTATGCACCAAAAAGTGAAAGATGTAGTAAAAAAATCAACTTTAAGAGAACAAACAATATTCATGATGATGATGTCATCCTCGGGGGAGAAATTTTATTAAGGGTAAAGAATAAAAATAATTTTTTTAATCATATTTTTGAGTTGTCTCCTTTTAGGTTTACACACATTTCTGGTGTGTACACTCATTGGATGTGGAATTATATTTCACATACATGTAACTATTTTCATAATTTACAATATATATCCAATGAGAAGAATATGAAATAGATGAAAAAATGTGTTTGAATCATGTTTTCTCATGTATTTTGAATTTTTTTAGTGTGGATCTACTAAGAAATATATAGAGTGGGTACTTTTTGGATGCGAAATCTAATTCTATCCAAAAAGTGTACACGTTTGAAATATGAGAAAACAAAAGGAGATAGGTCAGAAATACAATAAAAAGGTGTGACTTCCTTTGAAAATTTCAGTAACTCTTATTTTATTATTTTCTTTAAGAGTCCCATTTTAGACATTGAAATTCCTCTCCTAAATATTATTGTTATGTCAATATTGAAGCATTGAATTAGGGAAGAAACTACTATTTTTCTAGATTCTTTCAACCATCTATTTCTAGATTTTTCTTTCCAAATCATTTCTTCATGTTTCCTTATTTCTCTGATCATATCGTGATTGCATGGATCCTCATTTATTATGTCCTATAACACTATTTTTTGAATGGATTCCTATTGTATGTGCTGAATTTTTTCCTTTATGTTCTATTTTTCTTGAATGATATTCGTGTGGGATTTTTTGGAATTTTTGTTATGTTTCGATCTATGAGATTTTTTTGTAAGCTCTCTCTTGTGGAACACTCAAATAGATATTGTAATTAGGGATATTTACTCGTATTATTTTAGAAATGAGGTAGATAAGTATCATGAAAAGAGATTCCCCTCATTTCATTTTTCATCATCACACATTCTATTCTCTTCTCTCAAAAATAAGTGTGAATTAGTATTTTTTCCTCTAATGGGCAAGATGTGATATTTTCTGGTGGGCATTTCTTGTGGATTTGCATGGAGATGTTTTTCTATGATTGAAAAATGTTCTTATTTGGAGGATTTTGTAAATTTAATGCTTTATTTTTTATACTTTCCATATTGAATGTATGAAGTAGGATTTCAATTTGTGGCATGATAAATGCTTTTTATGTTGAAATCTTGCTACATTCTTTGCATGGAAAGTTTATCTCCTAAGTCCTATAAGGAAACTCTAAATATTATTCCTTATATTTAATTTATCTACTCAAGATAAAAATAGTTAGGGTTTTGAAAAGTGGATTCCCAAGCAACCATCCCTTACTCCATCAATGTCTTTCCCATGAAAATTATCCCTAGAAGGCTCCATTAAAAACTTGTAGGATAAGGCACTGATCCTTGGTGTGTTGATCATCCATAATTTTTACCAAATTTCATCTTCTCTCTTCCATTTATATACGTCTACAGTTAGATGGTAAGGTTTATAGGGAGTATTTATGAATAAAGTGAATTTTGGTTGGATGTTTGTGCCTTATAATTTAGGAATTGAATCTATAAATAATATGAAGGAAAAATGTAGCATAGTGCATGGTTAAAACTTCATGTTTGGGTTTAAATAATTTGTCACTATTTATGCATATATTTTATCCATAGAAATTGACTACCTACCCTAACCCTAGTCTCTAATTGAAGGCCATTTTTCCCTTGTTTTTAATTATCGCTAGAGGGTATTTTCCTTGGCTAATATATGACATTGTGCACCTTATTATTGCATATAAAGAAAACCTTAACTTAAATAAATCCTATCTTTTGTCTAGGAATAGAGTATTTGAACCCTAGTATAGAACATATCAACCTTTATAGGATTTTCTAGTACCCTGTGCTTTATTATAAACCTACTTATCCATCATATTAAGTCATAAAATTTAGAATATTCTTTACATGATCTAGGGAAGCCTCCCTTGCAATTGAATACCACTAAATAGTATGAGAAAGCACATTAAGGTGAAAATGGAAACCATTTCTCTTATTTCCATCCCTAGTGAGGCTTTGCACCATGCTACTATATTTTGTAGCAACATTTTTAACATCATTTCAAGTGAGGATTTGAGTCCACTTCCTAGTGATCCAGAGTCTATGCTTCAATATAGTGTATTTGAAAGCCTTTCTTAGAACCACTCATTATGAAACTCATTAACCATGATATTTAAGAGCTTTACCTTGTTTGACCTATCATAGAAGAAATGAAGCTTCCTGAGATTATTTTTTCCTTGATAGGCTCAATATGGCTACAGAAAAAAAACTTGGAACCATTATACCATGTTTCCCATTAACCTAGATGTAATTATAATGTATCCTCATCCCATGCCTAAAAATTATAAATGGTTTTCTCTCTACCATGAGAGTGCCTTTGATGATCCAAAATTACAATTCAGAAATATTGGATTTTCTTGTTCTCCCAAGCTTGTTTAAATTATAAAAGATGATGTGCTTATGAGAGTTTTTTCCATAACCCTCCAAGGAAATTCGAAGGAATGATTTCAAACTCTCCCTCGTAAAGTTATACATTCTTGGGAGTATTTCGTTGATTTTTTCTCATTTATATGGATATAATAAAATGACGTACTAGATTTGTACAAGGATCTCCTCTTAGTAAAGAAAGAAGCATCTGAGGGTGTTAAAGAGTTCAACCAAAGGTTCAACCATGTTATAGATATCATAGCTTAGAATATTAAACCTTCAAAAGAGTTAATCCTCTCCACATAGCTCTAGGAATTTGAAGGATAAGTGGCATACCATCTTAAGAAAAAGGAACCCATAACACTTATAGAAGCAAGTGCTATTTCTATCAAGATATATGACTGTATGAGAGATATGCATCCTAAGCCTGAAATTAATTGTATCCTTAACTGAAATTGCCAAATATCTCGAGTGTATATTTGTATAATGAATGATCATTGTGATAAATAATTATAAATACATTACTTCCAAAATTAGTCGAATTGAATAATATAGAAATAAGGGGAAAAAATCCCCCCCCCCCCCCACCATAACTCGAAAACCAGGATATAGGTGGCCATAATGAAATTGAATCTCTAATTTTTTTATAGACAAAAAAATTACATGAAGGGTATCTCCTTTTCTTCATAACCCTTGAGGTTAATTACTTGTTGTCACATAATTTAATTCTTGATTGAGGAACCTCAGCCAATTTAATGCCTTTAAAAATCATCAAGAAATTAGAGTTGGAAGCTAAAAGTTCGTACAAAAATGTATGTGGAATTGACTCACTTTTTGTTGAAGTATTTTAGATAATATAGAAATTTATCTACCCCTTTTCATGGACATAGTAAAAGGAAAATATCTATAAATTTAATCATAATAGATATTATTAATGTGTGGGGGATGTCGTTTTCTAGGGATTAGGATGTCAACTTTGTAGGAAACATTCAAATGGGCATGTCATAAATATTATTCACTATGGGAGAGAAATCCTACACCATACTCTTCATGCAACCCTCAACTTGGACTTTAGTGGAAAAGTAGTGCAATATTATTAGTGAAGAGAAAGAGGAATATTGTAGGTGTGGATATTTGAGGAGATTAACTAAAGAAGCCTCACCTGATGTTCTGAAACCAGCTCCAAAAATAGAATAAAAGGGAGATCAATGCCTTAAAATTCAACCAATTCGAGGGGGCAACCTCCAATTCATCACATAAATGAACAATTCTTGGATGATACAAAATAAAAAACCTCCTTATATATTTTGGAGTCCATGGGATCACAATATAATCCTAGCTGACCTAGAAATAATAATTTAAGGGCATAGTAATAAAAATATTTGGGTTACATGGGTAGAACAATAAAAATAAGGGGGTTACATCAACAACAATAAGGGACTATACTAGTAATATAGGGACCTAACATGCCCCTCTCCTTCAAAAAAGTGTTTTCCTCTTCGCTTAAGTAGCTTAGGATGATTTCTTATAAAATTATCATCCTCCCATGTAGAATCTTCAGTGGGTAAGTTCTTCCACTTGATGAGATACTCTGAAATTAATCGATTTCATATATGTCGAGTCCTTGTTTCCATGACTGCTTCACGTTCCAATATGATTTTTCCTTCCTCATCAAGTTCTGGAAATATTGTTTGAATTGGAAGTTTGTCACCTATAACCTTATTTAAGCACGAAACATGAAAAAATGGATGCACTCGCGAAGAAGAAGGAAGCTCCAATTTGTATGCCATAGTACCAATATTTAGCAACACGTTGTAAGTACCATAAGGCTTTGGAAATAATTTATTATCCTTCTTAGCTTGCTTGATAGACATTTGTTTTATAGATGTAGCCATAAAAATACCCAATCTCCTCCATCAAAACTTCTCTCGCTGCGATGTTGATCTGCTTGTTGTTTCATTCGATTTTGTGCCAAATTTAGGTTATCCTTTAAGAGTTGGAGAAATTATTGTTGATCCTCGATGTGATCTTCGACTTCTTAAACCTTATAATTTTCTCTTAAAGACGATGTGATGGACCGTGGATGATATCCATAAAGTGCCATAAATGGGGTCATTTTTTTTGTAGTACGCAAGGAAGTGTTATACCACCATTCAACGAGAGGTAACCACTTGAACCATTGTTTTTGCTTATCATATACAAAAAAACAAAGATATCATTCCAAACATTTATTCACTATCCCAGTTTGACGATCTGATTGAGGATGATAAGATGAGCTATGAGCTAGTTGAGTACCCAAACAAGAAAATAATTTCGTCCAAAAATTTCGAGTAAAAAGGACATCTCTATCACTTACAATAATCTTTGGGTTTCCATGTAGCTTTTGAATTTTTTCCATAAATGCAGTACCAACTGTACTTGCTTTAAATTGATGAGATAATGCACAAAAGTGTGCATACTTGGTAAGTCTATCAAATACAACCATGATGACACTCTTTCCCTCATACTTAGGTAAACCTGTGATAAAATCCATTGAAATCTCCTCCCAACATTGACTGGAATGGATAAAGGTTGTAGAAGACCCGGGGTCTCAATTGTCTCAACTTTATTTTGCTGGAAAACCAAACATTCTGCCACAAACTTTTGAATATCACATTTAAGGGTATCCCAAAAAAAATCTTTCTTCACCCTGTGGTAATTTTTTAAAAATCCTGAGTGTCCTCTTCAAGGAGAAGTGTGCAATTCCAAAAGAATATTTTGTTTTAGTTAGGAATTATTTCCAATATGTAAGCGATATTTGTACCATAAGGAATTATTTTTCCAACTAAATGTATCATATGTACTCGGATATTGCTATGAATTTTGAATGAGTGTCCATACTTCTTCTTCCTTCTTCCATTAATCCCTTACTTTGGTTATCCAATCAGGTTGGATAATAGAAATGGCACATAACAATGCTTCCCCCTCTTCATCCTTTCTTGAGAGTGCATCTACGACAAAATTTAGCTTCCCTTTTTTGTAGATGATTTTAAGGTCATAACCCAACATCTTTGTGACCCAATTTTGTTTCTCTTCTGAAGATAGTCTTTGCTCCAAAAAATTTTTAAGGCTATCGTGAACAATTTTTACCTTGAAGTGTCTTCCCATTAGGTAAGGTCTCCATTTCTTTAGTGCATGTAGTATTTCCAACATTTCCTTCTCATAAATTGGTTTATGTAAATACTTTTATTTGATTAGACGACTTTAAAAATAAATGGGTCTTCATTCTTGCATTAAAACAACACCAATTCCATTTCCTAAGGCATCAAATTCCACAATAAAGGTTTTTATGAAGTCTGGCGTAGCTAAGATCGGTGCTAGGCACATTGCCTCTTTAAGATGTTCAAAGGCCTTAGTTTTTTCATGAGTCCATGAAAATGCATCTTTCTTCAATAATGTTGTTAGAGGTGCTGCTATTCTCCCATAATTCTTAAAAAACTTGTGATAATTCCCTATTAACCGAGAAATCCTCAAAACTAGTTTATGGTTGTGGGGAATTTCCATTCCTTAATGTCTTTAATTTTGTTAGGGTCTACCTTAACACCTTCATGAGATACAATATGACCTAGATATTCCACCCCCTATACTCCAAATAAATCGGATGTTTTTTCATATAATCGTTTCTCCTCTAATTGTTTGAGCACCCTAACAACATGTTGAACATGATCCCTCCAAGACCTGTTGTAGATTAGTATATAATAAAAAAATACTAGCATAAATTTTCTAACTAAGGGTTTGAAAATGGAATTCATCAACCCTTGAAATGTAGAAGGTGCATTGGTAAGGCCAAAAGGCATGACCAAAAATTCATAATGACCCTCATGAGTTCAAAATGCTTTTTTCAGAATATCTTCTGTCTTCATTCTAATTTGATGATATCGTGAATGAAGATCCAACTTGGTAAAATAAATGTCTCCATGTCATTCATCCAATAATTCATGAATCATAGGAATGTAAAATTTATCTTTAATAGTGAGCTTATTGAGCTCCCTATAATCCGGACACATGCGCCATGATCCATCCTTCTTGTGCACCAATGCTACTAGAGTAGAGAGATAACTTTTACTAGATTGAATTATACCATCCTCTAACATTTCTGCAATCATACATTCAATTTTCTCTTTTGGACATAAGGATATCTGTAAGGACTGATGTTTGGAGGAACAATTCTTGTAGTCAAATGAATATCATGATCATGATCATGAATAGGTTGGAGTCCTTTGGGAGTTTCAAACACATTGGAATGATTTTCCAATACTTTTTGGAGATCTAGAGAAATAGATGATTTTGATGTTGGAACTTCTTGTGAGCATAATTATGCAATTACACCTTGTTGTTCTTTCTTTAGAATATTTTTCATTAAATTAGAGCTTATTATCTTTCCCGGCTTCCCTGCGATACCCCATAAGTCGATTTCCTTTCCCTCTAAAAAAAAATTGAAGAAAATTTCTTGAAAATTAAAAGATATCATCCCCAAATATTGTAACCATTGTACTCCTAGTACAACATCGACACCTCCCATTGGAATGGAAAGCACTGGACTATTCAATACATATTCCCCCATGGTTAGCTTGATATTATGACATTTTCCAGAGAAATTTATAGTTCATCCATTTGCAACCATCACCTGCAATTCTAGTGTTGGATATAGTGAACAATTCAATTCCTTGGCTACCTTACAATGAATAAAATTATGGGTACTACCCGAATAAATCAACACTATTACCTTTTTCTTCTTGATATGTCCTTCTATCTTCAGATTTGGAGGAGTGATAATACCTACCAATGCATTACACTACATGGTCAGACTCATTTCTTCTTCTTCTAGGTTTTTTTCCTGGTGTATATCATCTTCTTTTGAATTTTCTTCTTCATTTTCTTCCTCCTATTCACAATCTATGTAAAATAATTTCTTCTCAGCAAACTTATGACCTTTAGTGTATTTTTTATCAAAACTCTATAAAACGCCTTTTACTATTTTTTCTTCCAATTTTTGTTGTGTCAACCTTGTAGGTTGTGGAAGCCTAAGAGTAGAAACACTTCCATATTTATAGATGTGAGTGGTAGGCTTCCTTTTAGAAATAATTTTACATTCAATTTTTCTTTCCAATTTGAATGCCTTCTGCAATGAATCAGGTTCCCAAACATGAAATTCATGTTGGATGTTATCCTATAAATTCCCTATGAAAACATCAATCCTTTGTTCCTCTGGAATACCAATTACCCTTATATTCAATTTTTGGAAGTCCTCAATGTGCTCCACCACTGACCCCTTTTGTTTTAGATTTATCAATTGGCTAAAGAAGGTGTTTCTCTTTGTATCCTCATAATGTGCTATCATTTCCTCCATAAAAATTGACCAAGTGACAATTTCTTTACGGGAGAAAAGCCATTGATACCATACAAATGTATTTTGTTCTAAATATAAAATTTCAATGCATACCTTTTCTGTGTTTTGTACATTATTGAGATCAAAATATTGCTCCATATGTGGTATCCATGTTATGGGATCCTTGCCATCAAAATTTCTCATATCCATATTTGGAATATCATGGTTCTTCCATCCAACATTACATTTTATAAAATCATGTTTAACGTTTATTTTTTTGTCATCACGAGTTCCCTCTCCTATTTTTTCGCCATTAGGAAACATTTCTTCTATCAAATTTGTCAAACCTTCCATGTCTGCTTTTATATCATTCTTCATTTCTTCCATGTTGTATTTTATTTTTTCTTCCATATCATCCATCTTAGCTTCCATGCTAGCTTCCATGCCATACATGTTAGTTTCCATTCCTTTCTTCAAAGCATCCATATTAGCTTCCATGCCTTTCTTCAAAAATTCCATTTCATTTTTTGTTTCTCTTTGCTAGAGCGAAATTCGGTGCACTTTGATCTCTTGTAATTTTGACATGTCATGTTTTAGTTCCTCATCTTCATTAGTCATAGTAGATCCTTCTAAAAGCTTAATGGGTGTTAAATTATTTTTAGGGGGAATTTTAGAACGCGATATTGATATCTATTCTACAATATGCCCTTCGAATTGATTCAAATTGATGTTTCACACAAGAATTATGCAATTCAAAAAAAAATACAGACCTTTTTCTTTCTTTTAAGGAGCTCAATAATGAAACTAAATTATCTTTGTAATTATAGATCTTAAATATATCAAATTCGACCCTATAGTAGCCCTCTGTAGCTTCTGTCAAATGCCACAGGTCTGGCCTGATTTGGATTCTTCAAGGCAATGTTATGCCCAATTTGCCACAATTTCCTAATTATAGACGAGTTTAGTAGAGTGAACTTGTATGGTGTGCCACGTGTACCTTTTTCCTCCTTAGGCTCTTAAATTGATACAAAGGAAACTAAAGTTCGTGTATTTGTAGCTAATTTTTATATAATTCGAATATGATGCTTAGAGAGAGACTTATGACGGCTTTCCCATGGTCACCTCTTTGAGATGAATTTCAGGAGTTTGACAAAACCCTAACTTCCATAGATCATATCGTCAAAAATTATACAAACTAAGATCTAAAATTTTTACAAGACGTTCCTCAGGACTTCTTTTTCGCTCCATAAAAAATTTAGCTTTTGAAACTTAGTACAAAAAATGTTAGAGTAAAAATTCAAATATGACCTTCTTTAGGTGAAATTTGGGAGCCTAAAAAAACTTTAACTTCCACAGATCATATCTCCTAAAATATTGGGAAAAAAGGTCTGAACTTTTCACACAACATTTCTTGGGATTTTGGCTTTTCTCTGTAAATATTTCAGCTTCTGAACCTTCGTAGAAAATAATTTATAGCAAAAATTCCATGATAACCTATTTGGAGCAGTGAAACCTTAGAATACAAAGCTCTGATACCAAATGTTATGAAACTAGCTCCAAAAATAGAAGAAAAGAGATATCAACACCTTAGAAATCAGCCACTTTGAGGGGGCAATATCCAATACATCACATAAATGAACAATTTTTGGATGAGACAAATGAAAAAACCTCCTTCTATATATAGGAGTCCATGGGATCACAATATAATCCTAGCCAACCTAAAAATAATAATGTAATGGCACAATAATAACAATATTTGGGTTCCATGGGTACAAAAATAACAATAAGGGGGTTACAATAACAACAATATGGGACTATACTAGTAATATAGGGACCTAACACCTGAGCAGGATGTAAAAAAAGTTTGGACCATATAATTTGATGGGGCTTGCTATGCAACTATCTCAATAGCATGGATCATCTTAATTTCACCGTCCAATAGGCATATTATGTTCTCATGTAGGATTTCCTTCAAAATGTACAATTAACATAGTTGAATATGAGGCCCTTACTTTAGGGTTGGATTTAGATCCTATCAAAGTAACGAGGCATTTAAAGGTTATAGGAGATTGTATTCTAATTGTTTCCCAAATTAATGTAACATTCAATTCCAAGGATGAAAATATTAAAAAATACAAATATCATTTTGTGTCACAAATGCGTGTTTCGAAACTTAAAAAAAAGATGCAGTTTATAGGGAAAAGAATTTTATACTTGACTCCCTTGTTGTCTCGGCCAATACCCTTCAACCACCTCATGGGGCTACCTCTAAATTAGGAGAATTTACTACAATTTTCATATTGAGGCCAGCTATACCTTACCACCAAGAGAATTGGAAATTATTCGGGGATGATTCCAATATCATTGATTTTGTTCAAATAAATACTCAATTTGAGGATCTAAATGAAGTAGGAAAGGATGAGCATAATGATACTAGGATAGAAGAGAAAAATTTCATGGAAATATCCTTTGACAATAATGATATATGTAATATATCAAATTTAATTCAATTATCACTTGATATCATTGAAATAAACATAGACTTAGAATTGAATCCCAAAATAATCAAGGTAGGTAAAGAAACCAACCAAGAGGAAAGGGTTGAGGTAGAAAAGCTTCTGCAAGAATTTAAAGATAGATTTGCATGGTTATACTAGGAATTGAAAGCTTATAGTGAATATTATATCCAATACACCATTCCTTTAAAGGAACGTACCAAACTAGTTTGATAGAAGTTAGCTCCCTTCTTGAAGAAAGAGTTCTAGAAGATGCTTGATGCTAAATTTTGAGTAGAGATAGAGCTGAATACACTGTTTTGAGTTTTATTTAATGTTCTTCAAATTCTTATATATTGAGGACATGGTTTATTCTTCTAATTTTAATAGTTCATCCCAATAATCCTTTATTATGGATTATAGGTTCGTATTTTGGAGCTAGAAATGCTTGAGAGGAAAAGGCTTATTTCATGGGAAGGACTTGATTTTAGTATCAAATTTGACTGGTCAATGATGAAAAACATGGATAGGGAGGATGGAAGCCTCTATGAAAATTTCCCTAGACATTATATTTTCAGAGATGAGATACTTATCCATCTTTGAAGTTTTCTGATGGTAGCTCCCTCTACGGTTATTCCAAGTATGTGTCGTTGATGGTGCTAAGGTCAACCAAATGAGAAGAAGTCATGAAATCTTAGAAGAGGTTGGATTCCACTGATATATATCTATGATGGCCCTTTTTTTTGTAAAATGATTTTATGAGACTGAAATCGTCTATTATGATCTAATATATCAGGGAGATGAGGAAACCATGATTCTTTGTGGAGTTAAGAAAATGTCCTTTTTTTCTAGGAATTAAAGGGTTGTAAAAATTTAAAAAAAACATATTTCTAATGATAAAATGAGACAAAATTTTATAGTGAGAACATTGAAATAATAAAACACATTAGGGATCGATACCTCTTGATATTTCTATATGATAGCAAGACCTTTACATTGACATTTGGATTTAATTTCTATCAACTGCAAAGCCTGGACCTATTTTTCTATCACCTTACATAAAACTTCATATAATATTTTAGTTTTGTAAATCATCAAGAAGTTTTCATGTTCAATGAATAAACTGTCTTTAAAAATCCTTTTCTTTCCCTTACATATAAGGTGTCTAATATTCCAAGGGATTATCTGCATGGGGGATATGATTTGGTGGAGGAATTGCCAAGTCAGCTAAACTTGACTCTACTTTAGTTTATAGGAATGCGTAGTAGTTCCTCTAGAATTTATTGATTGCTCACTTCATAGGAAGTTTTAGTTTCCTGAATCATCAAGAATTTTTCATGTTCCATAAACTAATTATGCTCGAGAATCCTTTAAATTTTATTACAAGTGACACATATGATATTGTAGAATATTATCTTCATGGGGGAAATGCATTTGTAACACTTAAATTCCGTGTGTTGAATTTTTAAAGTTAAGACATTGAACTTTAATCCTAAAGGGGGTGGACCCCAAGGGATAAGTATGGTGTGAATGTATTTACATATTTTATTTGAGGAAATAAATAAAATGATTGTGAATTTTGACCAAGATGAGAATTAGAGATCACTTGCCAAATCCATGAGGATGGATAAGGCAAAAAATCCCCAAAATATTTCAAAAATCCTTGAAAGAAATTCTATTTAGATTTGAGGAGGAATCTAAATTTCTAATGAAGAGGAGTAGTTGGGAAGAGGTGAGAAAAAAGTCAGAAATGGGAGGGAAAAAGCTTAAAACAGCTTTAAAGAATCCCAAAATGAAGCTCTAGGCTAAAGAGGAAAGAAAGCATCCCTGCTATTCGGGACGGCACTAGAAACATGCTTTGAAATATGAGCTTAACAAGCTTCTCCCAGCGCATCGCAGGTCGATCCGTGCTAGGAGGTGATCTCACTTCTGGGTGAGTCCCG
>JAXQQM020072797.1:0-97535 GCA_034641835.2 Pinus albicaulis | reverse complement strand
CGTCCGTGAGCTTCTATGTCAGCTAGTTTCCAAACAAGTCTAGCTTTGTTTCTAATAACATCTCCAATTTCTTTTAACTTGTTTTTGAATATCCATTTTGTTCCAATAATATTTTTATCATGAGGTCTTGAAACAAATTCCCATGTATGATTCTTTTCAATCTGATAAAGTTCTTCATTCATAGCTTGAATCCAACATTCATCTTTACTAGCTTGATTCACATTCAGTGGTTCAATCGTGGATAATAATGCCAGATAGTTATGGGATCCTACAAGAGTTCTTCTTGTTTGGACACCTGATCCATTTTCTCCCTAAATTTTAGATTATGGATGATTATTTTGAACATACCTGGATGGAGCCTTTTCAGATAGATCTTCTTCTGATCCTTCATTGGGTTCACCTTCTATATTGTTTCTATTTGATGAGGGAAAATATACATCATCATAATATTCATTTGTTGTTGTTATTTCCCTTTTAGGAGCTGAGAGAGACTCGTCAATTACAACGTCAATAAATTCAACAATCTTCTGAAATATTTTATTGTAACATTTATATGATTTACTTCTTGAAGAGTAACCAACAAATATGCCATCATCTACTCTAGGTTCAAACATACCAAGTTTTCCATCATTGTTCTTGATAAAAAATTTGCTTCCAAAAACTCTAAAATGCCTTACAGTGGGAAGATTTCCATACTAGAGTTCATAAGGAGTTTTATCACTGTTTACTCGAACATGAGCCTTGTTAAGAATATTTACCTCAGTATGTGTTGCCCCTCCCCAAAAGGTATCGGGAGTTCCAAATTCATCAAGCATAGCCCGAGCCATTTGTTGAACAGTTCTATTCATTCTTTCTACCACACCATTTTGTTGTGGGATCCCAGCTACAGAAAACTGTCTTTTATGCCATGATGTTCACAGGAATCAAAGAATTCATCTGATATATATTCTCCTCCTTGGTCAGATCTAAGATATTTTATTTTTAGATCTAATTCATTTTCAACCAAAGCTTTGAAGATCTTAAAATTTTTAAATGCTTCATCTTTATGTTTTAGTAAACCGATCCACACATTCTATAGAAGTCATCAATAAATGAGATATAGTATTGTTCTCCATGAGGTGACTTTTTCCTTACATGACCACATAGATCAATGTGTATAAGCTCAAGAGGCTTACTTGTTGATCCTTCTTTAGCATTGAATTGCACCCTAGTTTTCTTCCCAAATTGACATGATTTTCATATGGTACTTTCAGGTAGATTGATGCTTGGAAGATCACAAATAACTTTGAGTTTGTTGGATTTTCTCATTTGAGAGAAGCTAAAATGTCCCAACCTTCTGTGCCATAACCAATTTTATGAAGATTTACCAAAGTAGCATTGTTCTTGGCCACCTTTCAATACATACATATTTCTTGGTGTTCTAGTTCCTTTTATTATAGTTTTTCCTGTGTCAAGTTCACGAACTACACATTCTTTTGAACTAAAGAAAACTTCATTTCCTTGATCAAACATTTGACTCACACTTAATAACTTGTTCTTTAATCCATCCAAATACATAAAAATGTTAGCTTTCACCTTTTCCTTTATAAAAATAGAACCTTTTCCTTTAATGATGCCAGGAGAGTCATTTCCAAAAGTAATTTTCTTTTCTTTATCTAAAGCATTGTATGAATGTAGTTTATTTCTATCACATGTCATGTGTTTTGGGCATCCACTATTAATGTACTAATTATTTTCTTCCCCTTCTGCAAATAAAGCTATGCCACAGCTTTCAACCTGTAAGTCCTTCTTCCTCGAAACCTTAGAATTTGAAGGTATATGCTCTTTTGGCTAAAGGTTGCTTCTGCATTCAGATTCTTCATGGCCAAAGTTATTTCAATAATCACATTCAATTTAATTTTGAAGAGGAGAAAAGTTTTTATAAGTATTCTTCTTTATTCCTATCTCATTTCTTTGCTTTCTTGCTTCTCTGGTCATGCTGGTTTTGTATGCAACACATTGAGCAACCTTATCACCAAAATTATGACATGAGAAACATTTTCTATTAAAGAAGAAATGTTCGCGATCATGAAACCTTATATTTATTTTTACCTACTGATTGATATTCCTATTATTATTCTTCCTTGTATTAAAGTGGTCACGCTTTACCTATGTAGATTCTTTTTTCTTTTTTTGAGAGACAAATGTTTCAGGCTGCCTTTAGCAACATTTAGATAGCTTGGTGCTGAGGACTGAGATGATTCTCTAATATATCCATGACCTATATTTATAAGAGGAGAGCGTTGTACCTTGATAAGTTCATCTAAGGTTTCAGATCCTTTAGCAAATCTAATATTTAAAGTTTTCACTTTCTCATTTTCCTTTCTTAGACTTACTATTGTGATTATCATTTTCTATAAGCTAATTTTTTAGAGTATCTATGACGATTCTGTTTTCTTCCAAAAATATTTTGAGATGATTTATTTCTTAAAGAAAGTCATTTTATGCTAATGCATCCATAAAAGTATCACTAGATTCCTTTTCAAATGCCATAAGTATTCAAATATATTGATAAGATTTTCCTTCTTCACTATTTGATAAATCATCACTATCTTCCTGAGTATAATAGCTTTTTCTATTGGTAAACTGTTTCTTATTTCCTTTAGCCACTTCCTTTAATTTTTCATGACTATATTTATGGGGACATTTGGCAGCATAATGACCAACTCTTCCATAAGAAAAGAATTTGAAAGGAAGCTTACCTTTGAACCTTCCAATGCCAAGTTGTAGCTTCTTTACACAATTTATTTGATCTTCTTTTGAGACATACACTGATCCTTCTTGTTTTTATACCTCCTTTCCTTTTGCAATAGCTCTGAATATGACTTCTTTGACTTCAGATGGACCTCCTTTTCTCATTTCACAAGCAGTCAGAATCCCATGAAGTTGAACAATAGTAAGAGCTTGTCGATCCTGCTTTTCTTCAATTGCAGACACTTTTGACTCAAATTTTAGAGTTAGAGATCTTTAAAACTTTTCTACCAGAGTAGTGTCAGATATAGTTTCACCTAGATTTCTCATACAATTTACAATGTCATCTAGATGTAAAAAGAAACTAGCAATGCTTTCCTCATTATGAATTTTGATTCTTTCATATTGAATTCTGAGAGTTTGGAGTTTAACACTTCTTACCTTGGCATCACCTTCATAGCTTAGGATGATTTTGTCACATATCTCCTTTGTTGTATTCAACTACATGACTTTGAAAAATTCTGATTCAGTTAAACTTCCCAATAATGCATTGACTGCATTTGCATCGGTTTCATAATTCTTTCTTGCTGCTGCATCTGTTGGAATTGAGGTTGGATATTGATAACCTCCTTCAACTATAGCCCATACATCTACTCCAAGAGACTGAAGATAGGATCTTGTCCTTTTCTTCCAGAAGATTAATTTATTTCTGTTGAAGAGATGAGGCCTGATAGATGCTGTCCCATCTTGATTGCTCCTCTTGGCTAATCTTCCTTCTAGTAATTAAGCTTCTTCAAAAGGACCCGCTCTGATACCTATTGTTGTGAAAAATACGAAGAGAGGTGGGGGGGGGGGGTGGTGGTGAATCAGTATTTAGAGCTTACTAATAATTTTAACATTTTGTTTATTGAATTCCATACGCATCTTTGATGAACCTAACTTGCATATACATGAGCATATACCAAAATAATGTTGCATAAAATGATATAATTTTATTGTTAGAATTAATTTTCAGAAACAATCTTTAACTCAGCTTATCAGTCATTCATTTGTTAGTTAAGTAGTAAATATGTGTGGTAACAACAGAATAAATCATCACACAAGAGTAATACACGTGAGCACCAAGATTTAAGGTGGAATCAAAATTTGAGAGAAAACCACCATTGTTGTCATCTCTGTCTTCAATATTTATTATTTTGAAAATTTCTTACGATATTAAACTCATGCAGACTGATATCAGTATGCAGGAATCTACCTACAGAAGGCTGCAACCTTCTCTTGTTTTCCATCTGCATCTGGAAGGGAGCTACAACCCCCTGGTCTCGTTTACCAGCCACTACTAGAAGGGAGCTTCAACCCCCTGATCAGAACATGAGCTTCTACTAGAAGGAAGCTTCTACTTCCTTCAGAATCACTGCAAACCACGTTTCAGCAATTTTCACACTGGATCGCACAACTTCAACAGAACCCTTCATAAATATCAACGATAATAAAATTCACCCAATACATCAAATTGAACAGTGATATCATTGTAGTCAGAACACTGTAATAACCAGATTTCAGAATCAGTATACATAATCAAAATCAAACCTAACCATACATTGTCTCAAAAAGCATACACTACTTTGATTCACTGAACCCGCGTGTATACGCACTTTTCCTAACTCCAACCTGTATATACATCTGTGAATACTATTTTTGAAAATATAATTAGTCATAGATCTAGTTCTAGGGCTTTCAGTTAGATATCCTTTTAGGATTGCAGAACCCTTGATTATTCAGTCATCATAACACATATTTACTCACTCATTGATTATATTTGTACATAATCAATTTAGCAGCATATACAACAATCAAGAAACCCAGATCTACATGAAGACTTTATTGATAGATAACAGAAATATAGCAGCAATGACATAAAAACTTCTGCAATAAGCTTCAGAAAAACCTAACTTCCATATGCACCTTTTCTGAAAAAGAAAGTCACGTATATACGCACTTTTACGGAGATGAACAAGCATATAGATCTATAACTACTAATTCTGCAAAATGTTTTAGATCTATGGAACTTACCCAGATTTTTTCATTCTACTTCAACAAACATGCACCAGATCTCAGATCTAATTATCTCTTCAATGGATCATGCAAGAACATAGTCATTTCAGGTCTAAAAATCTTGATTTATCAATCTATCCAAGGGTGCATCATAAACTCATATTTATCAATAAGACAGAGTTCATCCAATGCAAATATACGTCAGAGAGAATTATTTAGTGCTAGCCCTTACCCATGCACACCTTGCTCTATGATCTTCTTTTCCTTATATAGATTTAGTCTTTACTAAAAGCATGAGTCAAAACCACACCGCTGCCAATGGTATTCTTGTACGAAATCAAATAGGTGACATGGTGCTCAATCCTATGGGATAATACCATGGTAATGCCCCTTGGTATCATAAATTTAGAGTGCAAAAGGAATACACGACTTGGATCGTACTTATCTGCATGTATACACGACTTCTCTTCATAAAAACAACGTATATACTAATTCTGGATGTATACGCGGGTTGCCTTCATAAAAGTAGTGTATAAATTGCCTCCATACGTGGGTTGCCTTCATCAAACTTGCGTACATTGAGAAATATTTCCTGTTTCATTTCTCTAGCACTTACTGGAATTCCTTTCTCTGTCACATCTAAACTGACCTGAAGAAACATAATTTTTACATCCATAACAAATAGGTTTCTTATCAAAAGGAAACTAATCAAGTAGGTTTCCATCAAGGACAACTTCATGAAGTAGGT
This sequence comes from Pinus albicaulis, assembly GCA_034641835.2. Classification (NCBI taxonomy): domain Eukaryota; kingdom Viridiplantae; phylum Streptophyta; class Pinopsida; order Pinales; family Pinaceae; genus Pinus; species Pinus albicaulis. The sequence continues at coordinate 92,002 of JAXQQM020072797.1, read as the reverse complement.
TGCCATCAAGGACAACATATTGCATCATATTCCCAACAATCTGGCGCATAATTTCTGAATTAAATAATATGTTCTAAGAAATTTTGTTGCTTTCAAGTGTTACGCAATCATGTAATATTTACTGATCTATATGCTAGTTCATCAAAGTGAAAGCACATATACTCATGCGTTCGTTTTGGTAAAGGTGCGTATGGAAGTTAGGGTTTTTCTAAAGATTGCTGAAGAAAGTGTCTAGTCATTTCTGTTCTGTTTCTTCTATCTATAAATGAAGTCTTCATGTAGATCTATATTGTTTGCATACTTTTTATACTGCTAAGTTATTATGTATAAAGATGATCATTAACTAGCTGATTAATAATGATGGACATTGTTGACTAAATAAGGGTTCTGTAAATCTGACAAAGTGTGCCTGAATGTCTCTAATTTGTTCAAAGTTTGGTCAGATCTCTAATTTCAATATATAAAGATCTATACACAGGTTTCTCCATAGAAAACCATGTATGCACGTAGGTTACCATCAATAACGTAGAGTATATAGTTTTTTTTATGAATGATCAGGGTTGAAGTTGAATCTGTGTGTTAATACAAAAGTATGGGTTTAATGATGTGATCTAGTTACAATGATCTTACTATTCTATTTGAAGATTAGTTTATGGTTATTAACATTTTTCTACAAATGGTGTTTTGTTGCAGCTATTGGATCCAGTGTGAAAATTGATGAAATGTGGTCTACAGTGGATGTGAGGGCATAAGCCTTCAATGTGGAAGTCGAACATTCGTGTGAGTAGAATTTGTTGATCACTTTAGGGGTTTGAAGCTCCCTTCTAGTAATGGTTGGTAAACAAGATCAGGGGTTGGAGCTCCCTTCCAGTAGTAGCTGAAAAATGAGAGAAGGTTGCAGCCTTCTATATGTGGGTGCCTACATATTGGTATGAGTCTGGATCAATACAAAATTATAAGAAATTTTATATATAATAAATATTGAGGATAGAGATGACAACGATGGTGGTTTTCTCTCGAATTACTTTTCCACCTTAAATCTTGGTGTTCATGTGTGAGCTATTTTGTGTGATGATTTACTATGTTATTACTGCACATATCTACTACTTAAATGTCTAATGCATAAATGTAGATCTGGGCTAAGTAAAGTTTCTAAAGATTATTTGAACATTAAAGTTATCTGGGTATACACATATTTCCTTTACAAAATCTGCATGCATACGCTAGTTGGAATAATTACAGTCACGTATAGAAATCAGTGAAATGAAAAGAAAATATTGTGATTATTGTAAATATTCATTCACGCCCCCCCGCCCCTTCGCCCCCCCCCCCCCCGATCCCCTCTCAGCATTTTTCCCAACATAAGGAATATCAATATTTGTATATGGTTGACTAATGGGATTGGATGAATCACCATCATGTGAGAGATGTGAAAAAAATATGAGTTCTTCATCCGCAATATTATCTTCCAATTCAATAAGTGGTCTAGGTCCAACATACGAAACTTCAAACTGAGGATGAAATGCGATAAAAAAACATACCCAACTCTTCTTCCAGATGCTAAAATTTGTCCTGATTAGGGGAATATGATTCAAAATATTTCCTTAACATCTAGACTAATAATTGAAACTTTTCACTCAAACATTTCTATTCCACGTCCTCATATGGAAATTGATAACAAATATGAAAGAACCGACCAATGAAATTATCAATATATTCGGCCACTTCCATTCTTATTTGATCAATTTCATCAATAAGATCTTGATACTCATATTTATCAGAAACTTGATACAACTGATTAACCAAGTGACTGAAATATATGATATAAGAAATGGGTAAATAATAACAGCATTTATTCACACAACCATCCAATGTAAGTGTAATAAAATGTGCAATGATATCCTCTGAATCAATGTCATTCAAGAAGAAAAATTGAACAAAATCAACAATATACCTAAGGATGGTTTATGTTCCTTTTCAATCAAATTTAAATCTTGATAAGTGATGTTAGTCCAAGGGGATTAAAATATCTAAAGGCTTTGTAAAACACCTATGGATTATGATTTGCGATGAAGCGATTAAAGTTGAAATATTCAAATAAAATTCACAAGGTTAGCTTATCATTTAACACTTCTTCTAGTGAAAAATTTGTAAAGTGTGGGATCTAGCTAAGACCTCAAGGGGACCTCCCTGATGTGAAGTCCCAACTAGACCTCCGACCATTCAGTGTAGGATTCCCATCCGATCATATCTTCCAGCCACTATTGGAATGCCTTGGTGACAATCATACATAAGATAATAAAATGCCTCATTGGGTTAGCAAATATGTAAGCTTTGTGAGACACGCGATATAAGGTATTCTGGGAAGACATACATGGTTGCTGAGATACACAAGACACCGGTTAGAAAAGTAATGTTACTATCCAAAAGGGGGACATAGGGATATGAGAAAGATTTTTTTAGTAATTGCATATTAGTCCACATAGTAAAAAACAATTATTGAAACATAACAACATTCATTCAACAATGAACATAACTAAGATAAAAAAAATAGTTCATAAACTTAGTATCTGAGTAAAGAAACCTATCTCATACACATAACCAAAATAGTCCAACTATATACATGATACATATTTGGAGGAATGCCGACTCAATGAGATTTTAATTATAAGAAAAAGATTCCAAGTACATTGCTACATGGATGAAACACTGTATCCAATAGTGGAAAACAAATCCAGAAATTTCTTCTCCAAGGAATAATCTATCTCTAATGTGGTGCAAGAGAAGCTAAGGCTAAGCCTTCAAAATACTAGCAAAAATCCCATAACAAGAGTTATGAGGAGCTATTTATAACAAATACAATGACTCTTGAGATTCTCATGACTCTTTGAATTCTAAAACTATTCGTATTATAATATGACTCATTACATTCCCATGAGTGTATTTCCATTTTCCACATGTATCCCTTGGACTTCATTACGTAACATTTATTACTTAAAACAATTTACACATGAGAGAGTGGCCTAATAAGACAAATATACTAAAATATGAAGCTCATCAATTTGGATATATTAGGTGCTTATTCACGGAGTTCATTTTCAATGTGAGAGTGCCAAGATTTGAACTACTTTGCAATGGTTGTGATCTGATCTAGAAAGTCTCCTTTTTAATGCAGATTCACCTCCAATGACTCTGAAAATATGTTCTTAGAGCTTGACTAGACATTATTCCACAGCCACAAAATATTCATGTGCGCTTTGAATAACATATTTGGTCACATCCAAGCCTTCCTATTCAGTCACCTACCTATTTTCACCAATGTAATCCCTGATCTCATGAAAGATGATCTCCTTGCCTATGATTTCTTCAATATTTTCAATGGCGACAATCGTGTGATTCTATGTAAGAAAATCAAACCCCTTATGCAACCAGTTATAAGAAGACATAGTGTTCACCAATTGTGCTCCAAGATGTGAGTATTTCTACAGGTAGAGTCTGAATTACAATCTATCAATTTATGCGAAAATATTTTCCTTATTTTCCTAGTTATCTAGAGCATCTAAAAATTTGGTAGTTCACTACTACATCAAACCAACTACTTTGGTTGCTATCTTTAGGAGTGTCACTACTACTTATGCTTTCTTCTGAATGCAAGTGATAGGGGATGAGGCTTGTTGTATAAGTATCATCTCATCATATAAACATGCCATTGTATCCTACATTGGTCCCAACTCTTCTAGCATTGGTGACTGCCATTTTTCGGAGCTAAAGTTTTGCGATGAAAACCACTGGTTCTCTAGAGAAACATGCTTCACCTATTGCTCCATCATAACAAGTTCTCTTTTCAAACTAGCATTCTCATTTGGAAAATACTTAGAGTTATCTTTTGCCGTTGTAGAAAATGAAACTTTTTCCATCATAACTACCGTCATATTTCTTCTAGTGTTGGAGGTAATCACCTTTTCTGTCACTACTGATATTGGGTTCTAAGGATCCTATGGGAAATATCTATGTATTTTTTGTACGATCCTCTTCTTCAACTTATCAAATGTAATGCTAAATATATCAATGACTTGGTTTGTTGGAGGAGGTGTGATCCCCATTTTTTTGAATGCAATACGTCCTCTTCCCAGTGGTTGTTGTTGGACATTGGATTCAACTCTCCCCATGTGTTTCATGACATGGAATAACCGCCTCTCATGGATTCTAACTCTGACGATTGTAGCGGAGAATAATTCCTATGGGTTTTGGTCTAAAGACAATCTTTCTTCTACCATTTGTTCACCAGGAGTATTAGGCTCATAATCCATGGACATGATGGTGTCTTCTTCATTTCTTTCTCCTCCTCTAATTCCTAAGTCAATTGTTCTTCTTCCATCCTTTGTGCTACTTGTTCCTCCTGAGACTTCATTTGTTGTTCTTCCTCTTCCTTTCTTCTCTATTATTCTTCTACCAATTTATTTTTTAGAAGCTCATCCTGCTTCTTTCTCTCCTCATATTCTTCTTCTTCTTCTTTTTCTCGTTCCTCTCCCCTATTTATCTTTGTTTTTGTATCTCATGTATTAAGAGGATAAACATTCCATTTTCTGATACTTTCACCTCATGAGTACCCAATCCTTTTCCTAGTAGATAACTTGTGAAATTGACGTGATTTTCCCTCCTCCTCATGTTCATGTTCCTTCTCCTACAAGCCCCGAGCTAGTGATTTGTGAGGAAAATTGGTATCCTTGGATAGATGTGTCTTCATTTTGGCACTGTACCTAATGTGCCTCCAAATTATACAAAACATAAGGCCCATCTAAACTTTATTAGGCACATGAAGTCTACTAAACCTCTCCTTCTACACTTAATTATGTTTTTATAGATTTACTATGTTCTTAGGAAGGTTTATATATAATTGTATATTATGTGACTAACATTATTTATTTTTGAAGAATATTGTGAGAATGTTGGGAAGATTATGAAGATTTGGAGAAGGATATAATCTATGCTCTTCTGCCCTACTACAGGAGAATCAATATCGGATAACAAATAAATAAAATATCATGAAATTATTGACAAATTCTGGAGCTCTAGTGATTGATAAAATATAGGAATGTATTTCCAGACATTTAATGAAAATTCCTAGTGTTGGAAACTACATCCAGTTATTGACGTATTTTGGAGGGGAAAGCTACCTCCTTTCAAGGAGAATGCTTCCTCATCTATTTATATAAGTACCAATTCGAATTTTCCTCTATATTCATGTATTTACTAGTATTCTTGTGGAGAAATATTGTATTTTTTCATCTCCACATTGAGTTCTAGCAGGGATGCACTTGGATTGATTCAAATAATGAAGTTTGATGCCATTTTTAGCTTCAAAAACTTGTTATGATTCATATGTATCCGAGTATACTTCGGATTGGCCACCCCAGGAGCCTCATACCCCCTTTGTAAAATTTTATTTTCTTATTTTCACTTCTTATTCACATGCATATCTTATTCTTTTTTTCTTATTTCTTAATTTAGTATTGATGCTTGTTTTGTGGTAGGATTGGATTAAATTATTGAAGTGAGTTTTTTTCGCAGGTCACAAGATATTTGGAGATTCCTTGAGGATGGTTTTTTTTACAGTGTCAAAATCGTTAAAAAGTGAATTAGGTCCATGAGGACAGTTCTTTTACTGTGTCAACCTTGTGAAAAAATGAAATAGGTTTTCTTGAGGATGGTTCTTTTACAGTGTCAACCTCGTTAAAAAATGAAAAATGTTTCCTTGAGCAAAGTTATTTTTCTTGTGTCAACCTCCTTAAAAAATGAAACAAGTGTGTATGAGGATAATTCTTTTTATTGTGTCAACCACATAAAAAAATGAATCAATCCATCATGAGCATAGCTCTTTTGATGTGTCAATCTCGTTAAAAAATGAAACAAATTCTCTCTTAGTTAATTTGAGTCTTTGATCTGATCTCGTAAATGAACCTTAATTCTATGCATGTATTAGTAACCAGTAGTCTACCTAGGTGAATGAGATGAAGTTTGGGGGGCATTGAAACCACTTTCAAGAATAGTTTTATTTGTTTCAAGCCTGGGTAAAAATGAAACCAATTTCAAGCATATTTTTTATTTGTTTCAAGCTTGGGTAAAAATTAAACCTATCTAGAGTCCATTTCAATTATTTTTTTCAAGACTCATTAAACTCATGAAAATCCAGAGCTTCTTTTTCTATCTTTTCATTCTCGAAAAACACATGAAAATGGCGTGTTCTTGTTTTTTCTTGCTCGTAAATTAAAATGAGAGTCATCTAGAGAATAATTTTATCTCTTTTTCGAGCTCTGTTTAACACGAAAAAGGAAACCCCATGGAGTCTTCTTTTAACTCTTTTCAGACTCCATTAATGCGAAACTATTTTCGAGCACTTGTATTTTTGAGCTCGTGAAATGAAATGAAACGACATATTCTCATAATAAGTTTAACCTTTTTTCGGACTGAGACAGATTATTTACGAAAAGGGAACACCTTAGTCGAGCATGGCTAAGAGGTTTTCTTAGGTATTATTTTACACTCTTTTCAGATCTGAGCAAAAAATTTACGAAAAGAACTCATGGAGTTTTATTTTCATCCCTTTTTCAAACTCTCTAAACATGAAAAAGGACCGAGCTTTTACTATCGTTAGACTAGTTAAAATATCAAATAGCGATGGACTTGTCTGATCATCACAAGATCAAGTTTGACTATTTCTAGACTCGTTAAATCATCAAATAACAATGGATTCATGCAAAGGGTCGAATTATTGATCAAGCATATGTTACCCTCCTCAAGGTTGTTAAAAAATAAAGAGTCACTGGTCAGCAATGACTGTGGAAAATTTGATAAAAAGAAAAAAACACTTTATGGTAGTAGGTCGCTCATGAAAATGCCACATTCACTTCATCTCTGTGGCTTTCAGTTAGGTAATATTATTGACGGTTTGTCATACCTATGGTCTATCATACCATCCATCACTTCGGTTATAGGTCATTGTTGTCAACGGATTTTAGTGTCGCCGATATGTTCAAGAGAAGTTATCCAGTAATTCTTCATCTTCTAAAATACTCATAAAACTTCATTTTCATAACCGCTATCCCTAAAAAATGCTTCATCAAGTCAAGTTTTGTCTCCAAAATCATTACTCTCATTTCATGCTATACTTGCGATGATTCGCTTCTTGTCCACATCAACTCATCATCCAGGAAGTTAACTTAGAAACAAATTTCTAGTGCCTTAGAAATTTCTTACATCGACAATAGGTTTCTCGCTTCTGGTGAGAGGTTGACATCATAGATCTTCGACCGAAAGAATTTTTTTGGAGTTCGACATCGAATCATTTATTCACGCCTTGAAAATTTTGTTGCAATACCTTGACAACCATTGACACCAATAGTGGTTTCTCTCGTGTCCGTTAACGACTTACATCATTGGCAAGTAATCAGATGATGTCTTACCATGTTCAAATTTTGATCATATATTTGCATGGTTAGACTTGTAATTTGAGCGATCGAGTAAACGAGATAGAAGACACCTGATCTAGTTTCATCCATCTGGGCTGCGATTTCAAGAATTGTAACACATCATCTGTACGATGGCTTTACATAGAGATGGTCATACTATCATGGGCCTATATCTGCAGACAACTTTCTGATTTATGTACATGTTATGATAATTTATGTGATGAGCATGGGTATGCCTCCCTTAGAAATTCATGTCCAATATTTAGAATATATCATGATGTAATGTATTGAATATTTATGTAAGTCACCGCCTGCTTTAGATCCTACTCATCACTTCATAAAGCATTTCATCCAAATATTATCATTATTTTGACTTCATGCTTTAGGGGGTAGCTGTTACAGGTCAATTTGGGCATCATCCTTAATAATAGTATGAACAGGGTCTATCATCCCCTAATTTAGTTGTTACATACCCTAGAGAAGTCATTCCAGTGATGGCTTTAATTCATGAGAGTTTCAATGTTTGAAGTATATTTAAAATGACCCATTTACTCATCAACGCTCCTCTGAATGGGCCTAAGTGCATTGTAAAGCACACATCCCCATGCAAGGGTGCTCTGAAAAGAAATTCTCAACACTTAAGTGTGTGTTGCTCTCTTGGGACCGAAATCATCATTGTTCTGAGAATATTCACATGTCCAGTTCAAGAAGAGCTCATAGGTATCATACTTCAAACACATGTGTTCATCCATCACCATTGAACCTCAAAACATGTCTCATCTATTATTACAAAGCCATTCAATATCATTTATTGAAAAAATACCTACAATTTCCCTATAAATTGAGAACTCATATATGTGAAAGGGAGGAAGAAATTTGTGTAATGTTATTTTGTTGGATTCTCAATTCTTGAGAGCTCAAGTATGGTTATGATACTGGATTGGTGCTTGGGGTGGCAGGGATGGAATGAATTTGGAGCAGGTTTACGACGAACTGATCCAGTCGTTGTAACCTAATCCTCTTATTATTTCAATAAAGATATTTATTCTTTCTCTCATATATGCAATTATATCTTGTGAACGTATTCTCAAATGTGTATGTATTCTCAAATTTAATTGGTTCAATTTGGTTTAGGTAGATATAATGTATATATGTATGTTGTTTGTTGTCTTTTGTATTTGATTGTAGGTATTGATCAAGTAAGTCTCAGCTAGATCAAGAGTGATGGGAACGGAAATAGAAGAGGAACGAGAGCAAAGGATTACAAGTAGATATTTATCCCTTCTATCTTTCTTCCTATTTTATAGAAAAGAAAATTTATCTTTCTTCTGTTATTCTGAGTGAAGGAAAACCACACTCAGGGATCACTGGTTTATCCGTAGATTAGAATTCATCATAACACCCCTCCTTCTCCTCCTCCTCCCCCTCCTCCGTCTCCTCCCTCTCCCTATCCTCCTCCTCCTCCTCAACCATCTCCTCCTCTTCCTCCTCCTCCTCCCCCTCCTCCGTCTCCTCCCTCTCCCTATCCTCCTTCTCTTCGTCCTCCTCCTCATCCTACTTCTCCCCCTCCTCCACCCCCTTCCTTGCACCTCCTCCTCCCTCCACCTCTTCCCTCTCTGACTCCTCCCCTCCTCCTCTTCCCAATACCCCCCCAACTCCACGAACCTCCTCCTCATAGTCATCCCTCTCAACCCTCCCCCCACCTTCTCATCCTCCTCACACCCCCCCCCCTCCTACTCCTCACTCCCCCCCTTCCTCCTACTCATCACCCTTCCTTCCACCTCTACCTTCACCTCCTCATCCTCTTCTTCCTCCTCCTCATCCTCTTCTTTCTTCTCCTCATAATATTTTTACCTCTTCCCTTCTCCTCCCTATCCATCTCCTTATCCTTTTACTCCTCATCCTACTCCCATGCTCTCTCCCCTCCTCCTCTTCCACATATTCCCCTGCCCCCCAAACCTCCTCCTCCTCCACATATCCCCTGCCCCCCCAACCTCCTCCTCCTCATCCTCCTCCCTCTCCCCCCTCCCCCTACCTCCTCATCCTCCTCCCTCTCCCCCTCCTCCTCCTCCTCCCCCTCCCCAGCTCCTCCCACTCCCTCTCCCCTCTGCCCCTCGTCCTCTTCCCCATATCTCCCCTGCCCCCCCTCCCCCCGCAACCTCCTTCTCCTTTTCCTCCTCCTCCCTCTCCCCCCTCCCCACACCTCCTCCTCCTCCTTTTCCTCCTCCTAATCCTACTCCTCACACCCCCCATTCTCCTCCTACTCCTCACCCTTCCTTCCACCTGTACCTCCTTCTCCTTCCCTTCCTGCTCATCCCGCTCCCTCTCCCCTCTACCAACCTTCCTAGCTCTGGCTCCTGCTCCTGCTCCTGCTCCTCCCTCTCCCCTCTCTTCCTCCTCATCCTTCTCCCTCTCCCCTTCACCTCCCTACCCAACTCCTGCTCCTACTCCTCCTCCCTCTCCCCTCTCCTCATCTCCTCCACCCCACAACCTCCTCCTGTTCCTGCTCCCTATTTTTTCCCCACTCCTCCTCCTCCTTCTCTCCTCCTACTCCTCCCACTCCCTCTCCCCTCTGCCCCTCGTCCTCTTCCCCATATTTCCCCTCCCCCCCTGCCCCCCGCAACTTCTTCCTCCTTTTCCTCCTCCTGCCTCCCCTCCCCTCCCCACACCTCCTCCTCCTCCTTTTCCTCCTCCTCCTCCTACTCTTCACACCCCCCGTTCTCCTCCTACTCCTCACCCTTCCTTCCACCTCTACCTCCTTCTCCTCCCCTTCCTACTCATCCCGCTCATCCCGCTCCCTCTCCCCTCTGCCACCCTTCCTAGCTCTGTCTCCTGCTCCTGCTCCTCCTCCTGATCATCCACTCTAACTCCATTTCCCCTCCTCCTCCTCCCTCTCCCCTTTCTTCCTCCTCATCCTTCTCCCTCTCCCCTTCACCTCCCTACCCAACTCCTGCTCCTCCTCCTCCTCCCTCTCCCCTCTCCTCATCTCCTATACCCCACAACCTCCTCCTGCTCATGCTCCCTATTTTTTCCCCACTCCTCCTCCTCCTTCTCTCCTCCTACTCCTCATCCTCCTCCTCCTCACTCCCATATCCTCCACATCCACCTCCTCCTCCTCCCTCTCCATTCTCCCCTTCATCCCACTACCACTCCCTCTCCCCTTTTACTCCTCCCCCCATCACTACCCCTACCCCAGCCTCCCCACCTCATCCCCCCTCTCCCCTCTCCTCCTCCTCCTCCCCCCCACCTCCTTATCCTCATCCTCCTACCCCTGCCTTCCATCCCATACTCGCCCCCCACCCTCCAACTCCTTCTCCTCCTCCTCCTCCCCCCTCATCTTCCCCATATCCCCCCGCCCTCCCCAACATCCTCCTCATCTTCCTCCCTCTCACCCCTCTCTCGTCCCTCCACCTCCTCATCCTCCTCTTCCTCCTCCTACTCCTACTCCTCACACCCCCCCCATCGTCCTACTCCTCACCCTTCCTTCCACCTCTACCTCCTCCTCCTCCTCCTCTTCTTCCTCCTCCTCCTCGTCTGTTACCTCTCCCCTTCACCTTCCTACTCACTTCCTTCTCCTACTCCTCCTCATCCCACTACCACTCCCTCTCATCCTCTTCCCCATATCCCCCCCATCCTTCTCCTCCTCATCATGTTCCTCTTCCTCATCCTACTCCTCACACCCCCCATCCTGCTCCTACTCCTCACCCTTCCTTCTACCTCTACCTCCTCCTCCCCCTCGTCCCACTGCCTCTCCCCTTAGCCTCCCATCCTAGCTTTTGCTCCTCCTCCTCCTCATCCCACTCCCACTCCATCTCCCTTCCTCCTCCTCCCTCTCCCCTCTCCTCCTCCTTCTCCCCCCTCCCCCTCCTCCTCCTTTCCCCTCCCTCTCCCCCTCATCCTCTTTCTCCCTCTCCTCTCCCCTCCCTTTCCTCTCCCCTCCCCGTCCTACTCCTCACCCTTCCTTCTACCTCTACCTCCTCCTCCCCCTTGTCCCACTGCCTCTCCCCTTAGCCTCCCGTCCTAGCTTTTGCTCCTCCTCCTCCTCATCCCACTCCCAATCCATCCACCCTCCTCCTCCTTCCTTTCCCCTCCCCTCCCTTTCCTCCTCCTCCCCCTCTCCTCTCATATCCCCTCCCTCTCCTCTCCCCTCCTCTCCTCCTCCTTATCCCCCCTCCGCCCCCTCCTCCTCTCCCCTCCCCTCCCCCTCCTCTCCCCTCCCTTCTTCCTCCCTCAACCTCTCCCCATCCATCATCTACCTGTCTTCTCCTCTCCCCTCCTCCCCCATCCTCTCCCCCCTCTCCTCCTCCCTATCCCCCTACATTATCTCCCTCTCCTCTCCCCTACCCTCCTCCTGCTCTTCCCCCCCTCCTCCTAAACACCTACCCGACCCACCTCCCCTGTCCCCCTCCACCCCTCCCCTCCTCCTTTTCCCCTTATACCACCCCCAACCTCCTCCTCCTTCTCCCCCCTCTCCCCCTTCCTCCTCTTCTCCCCTCCCATTCTTCCTCCTCTCCCCTCCTCCTCCATCCACTCCCTCTCCTCTACCCTCCCCGCTTTCTACACTTACCCCCTCCTCCTTAAGCTCCCCACCCTTCCACCCTCTCCCCCTTCCCCCTCCTCCTCTTCCCCCTCCTCCTCCCTCTCCCCATCCATCATCTCCCTCTCATTCCCCTCTCCTCTCTCCTTATCCCCTCCTCCTTTTCCCCTTATACCACCCCCAAACTCCTTATACCACCCCCTCTCCCCTCCTCCTGCTCCCCCGCCTCCTCTCCCCACCCTCTCCCCCTCCTCCTCTTCCTCCCTCTATTCTCCCCTCGCCTCCTCCTCCTCTTCCCCATATACCACTCCCAACCTCCTCCTCCCCCCCCTCTCTCTCCTCCTCCTCTTCCCCACTCTTCCACCCCCCCCAATTCCTCCCTCTCCCCACCTTCATCCTCTCCCTCTCCTTTCCCCTCCCTGCTCTTACTCTCCCCCCTTCCTCCACCTCTACCCCCCTACCTCTTCCTCCCTCTTCCTCCCTCCTCCTCCACCTCCTCCTCCTCCTCCCTCTACACATCCGTCCTCTCCCTCTCCTCTCCCCTCCCCCCCTCTTACTCTTCCCCATATACCACCCCCAACCTCCTCATCTCCCCCCTCTCCTCCTCCCTCTCCCCCTCATCTCCCCTCCCCCCCTCCTGCTCTTTCACCCCTCCTCCTCAACCTCCCCCAACACCCCCCGCCCCTCTCCCCCTCTGCCTCTACCTCTCCTCTCCCTTCTCCTCCTCTTTTCTCTCCCCTCCTCTCCTCCTCCTTTTCCCCCTATACCACCCGCAACCTCCTCCCCCATCCCTCCCTCTCCCCCTCCCCCTCCTCCTCCTTTCCCCTACCTCTCCCACTCCTCCTCTTTCTCCCTCTCCTCTCCCCTGTCCTCTCCCTTACCTGTCCTCTCCTCTCCCCTCACCTCCCCTCCCCCTCCTCTCCTCTCCCCTTCCCTCTTCCTCCCTCAACCTCTCTCCATCCATCATGTACCTGTCCTCTCCTGTCCTCTCCCTCCCACCCCCAACCTCCTCCTCTCCCCTCCTCTTGCATCCTCTCCCTCCTCTCCTCCTCCCTATCCCCCTCCTCCATCCTCTCCCTCTCCTCTCCCTTACCCCCCCCCTCCTCAACCTGCCCCCCACCAACCTCCTCTCTCCCCCTCCGCCTCCCCACCACCCTCCCGTCCTCCTTTTCCCCTTATACCACCCCCAACCTCCTCCTCCTTCTCCTCCCTCTCCCCCTTCCTCCTCCTCTCCCCTCCTCCTCCATCCTCTCCCCTCCCCTCCCCCCCTCCTGCTCTTCCCCCTTCTCCTCAACCTCCCCCCCCCACCCCTTCCTCCCTCTCCCCCTTCCTCTTCCTCCCCGTTCCCCCTCCCCATCCATAATCTCCCTCTCCTGCCCCTCCCTTATCCCCCTGCCCCTCTCCTCTCCCCTCAACCCCTCCTCCTTTTCCCCTTACACCACCCCAACCTCCTTATACCACCCCCGCCCCCCTCCTCCCTTTCCCCTTCCCCCTCCTCCTCCTCTCCCCTCCCTCTCCCCCTCCTCCTCTTCTCCCCTCCCTCTCCCCCTCCTCCTCTTCCTCCCTCCCTTCTCCCCTGGCCTCCCCCTCCTCTTCCCCATATACCACCCCAAACCTCCTCCTCCTCCCTCCCTCTCTCCTCCTCCTATCCCTACCCCCCTCTTCCTCCCTCTCTTCTCCTCCCCCTTTCTCTCCTCCTCCTCCATCCTCTCCCCCCCTCCTCCATCATCTCCCCCCTCTCCTCCTCCCTATCCCCCTCCTCTCCCCTACCCCCCTCCTAGCCCACCCACCTCTCCTCTCACCCTCTGCCTCCCCCTCCCCCCTTGCCTCCTCCTTTTCCCCTTATACCACCCCCAACCTCCTCCTCCTTCTCCTCCCTCTACCCCTTCCTCCTTCTCTTCCCTCCCCTTCCTCCTTCTCTCCCCTCCTCCCCCATCCTCTCCCTCTCCTCTCCCCTCCCGCCCTCCTGTTCTTCCCCCCTCCTCCTCAAACTCCCGCCCCTCTTCTTCCCTCTCCCCTCTCCCCCTCCTCCTCTTCCTCCTCCCCCCGCTCCCCCTTCCCCATCCTCCTCCCTCTCCCCATCCATCATCTCCCTGTCCTACCTCTCCCCTATCCCCCTGCCCCTCTCCTCTCCCCTCATCCCCTCCTCCTTTTCCCCTTATACCACCCCCTCCCTCTCCCCCTCCCCCTCCTCCTCCTCTTCCTCCCTCTCTTCTCCCCTGCTCTTCCCCTCCGCCTCCCCCTCCTCTTCCCCTCCCCCTCCTCCTCCTCTTCCCCATATACCACCCTCAACCTCCTCCTCCTCCCCCTCTCTCCCCTTCCTCCCTCTCTCCCCCCCCCCGTTTCCTCCCTCTCCCTCCCTCCATCCTCTCCCTCTCCTCTCCCCTCCCCTCTCTTGCTCTTCCCCCCTCCTCCGCCTCTGCCCCCCTATCGCTTCCTCCCTCCCTCCTCCTCCTCCTCCCTCTCCACATCCATCCTCTCCCTCTCCTCTCCCCTATCCCCCTCTTGATCTTCCCGATATACCACCCCCAACCCCCTTCTCCTCCTCCTCCTCCCCATCCTCCTCTTCCTCCCCTCTCCTTTTCCCCTTATACCACCCCCAACCTCCTCCTCCTCGTCCTCCTCCCTCCCCCCCTTCCTCCTCCTCTCCCCTCCCCCGTCCTTCTCTTCCCCCCTCCTCCTCAACCTCCCCCTACCCTTCCTCCCTCTCACCCCTCCTCCTCCTCTTCCTCCTCCTCCCCCTACCCCCACCTCCTCCCTCTCCCCATCCATCATCTCCCTCTCCTCTCCCCTCCCCTCCCGCCTCCTCCTTTTTCTGTTATACCACCCCCAACCTCCTCCTCCTCCTCCTCCTCTTCCTCCCTCTCTGCCCTCTCCTCCTCCTCCTCCTCTTCCTCCTCTCCCCTCCTCATCCCTCTCCCCATATATCTTCTCCCTCTCCTCTCCCCTCCCTCTTCCTACTCTTCCCCATATACCACCCCGTCCCCCCTCTCCCCCTTCCTACTCTTCCCCATATACCACCCCCTCCCCCCTCCTCCTCCCTCTCCCTCCTCATTTTCCCCTTATACAACCCCCACTCTCCCCCCTCCCCTCGCCCAACCCCCACTCTCCCCATCCACCCTCTCCCTCTCCTCTCCCAATTCCTCCCCCCAACCTCCTCCTAATTCATCTCCCCTCCCCTATCCTCCTCATCCTCCTCCCCATCTCCATGTCTCCCTCTCCTCCGCCCTCTCCCCTCGTCACTCTCGAAATCCACCCTCTCCCTCTCTTCTCCTCATTCCCCTCCCGCCCCACCTCCTCCTGATTCATTCCCCCTCCCCTCTCCTCTACATCCTCCTCTCGATCTCAGCCCCACCCCGTCTTCCACCTCATCCTCATCCTCCCCACCTCCTCCTACTCCCTCTCCACGCACCTCAAACTCCTCCTCCTCCACTTCCTCCTATACATGTCCTTCTCCTCCGCAGATGCCTCTACCTCCTCCTCTTTCGCACCTCTTTCCTCCTCTCTCAATCACTTGCTTTCTCTTCTACTATTAATAACATCAATAACATAAATTCAACAACATAACATAATAAATAAAGTAAAATAAAACCACACTCTATATCACATATTCAAATATAATAAATAAATGATTATTTAAATTTTAGAATACAATAATAAGAAATATTCATTATTGAATTTTATATTAATTTTAATTATATATAAATATAATTATAAATAATCCATTCATTATTTATAAACAAGAAAATCAATTATTTAAATATATAAAAAGAGATAAAAAAGCACTGACCTTAAAAAAATTCAATTCTTTTTATTTAGAAAATATAATATTTCTTTATAATATAAACTACATCTCTATGACTGAGTATATACATAAATCATCTGTTAAAGAAATTAATTATTATTCAATCATATAATTATAAAATTTTGTTCAAAACTTTAATTATTACTCAACTATATAATCATGTACTTATTATATAACCTTTGATGAAAAAATTATATAATATAAATTTTATATCGTTTACGAGGGAAAATTTTATATATCGTAAAAACAATTTTTTTTTAACTTCGATTTTATTCGATTGGAAAAATTTTATACATCTAGAGGGAATATTACATACTATAAAAGTGTATTCATCATATCTATTTATAGACATGGAATTATTCCCAATAAGCATCAAATTATTCCCTAAACAACTATTCGATCACTGAAATAATTGTAAGTGCAAGATTTCGGGTAGATTCTGAAAAGCAAAACCTCTGGGCAAGTTCGTATGTGAAAGATTTGGGGGTAGATTCTGAAAACAAAATCTCAGGGCAAGCAAAACCTCTGGGCAAGTTCGTATGTGAAAGATTTGGGGGTAGGTTCTGAAAACAAAATCTCAGGGCAAGTTCGTATGTGAAAGATTTAGGGTAGATTCTGAAAACAAAACCTCTGGGAAAGTTCGTATGTGAAAGATTTTGGGGTAGATTCTGAAAAAACAAACTAATGGGTAGTTCGTATGTGAAAGATTTTGGGTAGATTCTGAAAACAAAACCTCTGGGAAAGTTCGTATGTGAAAGATTTGGGGGTAGATTCTGAAAAAACAAACTAATGGGCAAGTTCGTATGTGAATAGGGCAAGTTCGTATGTGAATAATTTGAGCTATAAACTAATGGGCGAATCTGCATGCGAATAAATTTGTGGTGATACCTGAGTAAAGATGAATGAGGGAGACCGAAATTTAAATTTATTAGTCCAAACGTCTACTATTGTTTCGACTATTTGTTTCTTTATATTCTTCCAACCACAAATAAGAAACATTAGAGAGAGTTTCATGTTTATCTTTTTTAAGCTTTTGTTTTTAGACGTAACTGTTGAAACTTACCCAAAAAAACATATAAATTATGAAAAGAAAAGATTACAAAGACATATGCCTCTATTTTTGAAGACATTTAACCGCAATCGAAGACATATTAACCTATCTTTGAAGACATATTAACCACAATCCAATTTCTAGCTCAAATTCTAAATGGGATTCAATAAACACATGAAAATATATGCCCAGGTTGGGTATCTCCTTTTTCTTTTCCATTTAAAAATTAATATAGGTTACATGAAGGTTACGTACCTGAATTTTGTGTCTAACTACTCCTCTGCCATTATTTATCTGAATACTGCCCTTTGCATTATATATCTATCTCAACACTCTTGAATGGACCTGGAGCTGGGATATTAACCAACATATACACCAGGTTAGAATTCACATTGCAAATTGATATGAGATATAACACAATTGTTTTTAATCAAGATTAAGAAAAAAATATCCCTTGTTCGTTGTGGAAAAAAGATTTCAAAACAAAAATATTTAAAAAAAACAAAGACTACAAAATATTATCATTATAATCTGCCAAGGAGAAAGACCAATATGTGGATAGGTGTAGTGTGATCCGATGCTTCTGTCGCTCTTAAAACCCTTGCCTCCACCACCTATTAAATATCAAACAGGAATACAAATCCGAACAAAAATACATGCACATACAGAAATAACAGAGAATAGAACACGGGACTCAGCAAATACAAGAAACGAGAGAGAAAAACAAACGGTCTGAGAGGCGGAGGAAGAAATTGGTGGAAGCAAAAAAGATTGAATTGAAGAAAAAGAAAGAGAAGCCAATTATAATGAACAAAAGATGCGCATTTCTCCTATTCAACGGATATATTTTCATGACATTCAATGATGGAAGAGTGAAATTGTTGAACTTGATCAACACAACTTGTGATTATATAGAAAAGTAAATATGCAAACCAAGTTTCTATAACGGTTCTTGACCGCGGTGCTTTTTGGACTAGGGGTTTAAGGACCCACAATGCAATAGTAAATTATTTGTTTTACATTAAGAAATTTAGAAATTTGTTACACGACTGCTTTTTTCTATCGGGATTTTTAGTTTTTTACATCCATTCTTGATTTATGTTCTAAAATTTTCCTTTTAGCAATGTCAAGATTTTGACTTTCATAACGTGGTTGGAAAACGAATGCAAAGAGCAGCGAAAAGAGAAGCGAAAATATATCCATGTTAATTTTTTTATTTTCGTTATATATTTATTTATATTGAAACAATTATTAATTATATATTGTTTTTTAAATTTAATTTGTTATATCTATTTAAAATAGAGTAGTAAAGTTGTAGAATATAGTTAATTATTTATTAGGTATATGATCTTTAATTTTAATAGGAGTGGTTTGTTTAATTTGAATTATTAAATTAGAGAAGATATATAGATTAAATATTAGATAATTGGGCATATTTAACTGACACAAAATGAATAAGTTAGTTTTATATTCTCTTAAAACAAATCACTAATTTAACTAGTTTTGTACTCACTTGATATATAAGTTGATTTTCGACTTGCATGACACAAACTTGCACCACAAAACATTAATGGCATGAGACACAACCAACAACTACGTAGGTTTCTTTCTCACCTTACATGGGTCCACTATAATTTATAGGTGTATACATATGGCCCTATGCGAACATGGGTAAATTGGGGATATTTGAACCTACAATATCGTGATACATACCGCTTTATTATCAAAGTGATGCACAATATACAATTATCCTTGTGTATCTAAAAAGAATTAAGTGAATAGGAGGAGGTAGATGACCGACAGAAAGAAATAAAATGGGAAAAATGGAATATTTACATCAATGCATGTACTACAAATAGTAAGGAGTTAAAGAATTTTGTTATGGAGAAGTTCAATAAGGGTATATGGTGAAAAGACTTGGGTAGGAAGAAGAAGTACTATGTTCATGAATTCAACCCCACTTGTAATCTCCAACAAAAAGAGTACGTTGGAGCAGCCATTTAGTGGATAGGAATTATTATTATTGCTTGATTAAGAAGTAACTCACATCAACTTTGACATGAAAAGGGACCATGGAAGAGACCTAAAGAAGCCTGGGAAGAAAAAATGTGTACTTTTTTCACTTTTGGGGTAGTGGAATATTAAAATCATTTCATTTTGGGATGTGATGGTATTGTCTTTTGAGAGAGGGGCTTGTTAGAAGGTTGTAGACACCACCACTGAATTAAAAATGAAACATCTACCATGCATAGAGAAAAAATAAGAGATCAGTTCTATATGACACAGGGTTCAGGATGCTTAGCAAATATGTACTTGTTCCACAATCATTAAATTTAATCAGTTGCTGCCTCATCAATAGGATTCTTTATTTCACAAGAATTTTAAATTTAATTAACTGAGGTTACCAAAGGAGCAAGAGGTTAAAGCCCCAGAGCCCAGAGCAGCCCAGTGGCTGCCACCACCAAAAGAGATTTTTGCCCTGCTTAAAATTACTTCTCTTTAATTAATTGTTGGTCACACACACACAAAGTCATGTACATGGGTTGTTTTCAGAGCAAAGAAGAATTATATGATCACAGGTCCATTGTTCATCAGTGGCTGCCCTCTGTAATATTTATTTACAAAGAACCATATATATATATAGAGAGAGCACACACACGCCCGTGGCGTTCCCAACCTAGTACGCAAGAGGTATTGCAATGTCTTGTCTTGTAAACATTTTGACTCGGTTAAAATGCATAAAAATAAAGTCATGAGTTACTGGTATATATGGCTTGCTGGCTGTTGTATATACCCTTGCAACAATTTGATTGAAAAAAATGCATAAAAATAAAAATAAAAACATTAATGTAATGTAAACATTTTAGTTCCACCAAAATAAAAAAATAAAAATAATCCTATTTTAAAATAAATATTCACATTATTATTTTTTTATTATTAATTTTTGTTGAATAGTTAAGGTAAACTTGACTTGGTCAAGTTATTGGTTATTTTTTGGCTCTAGGTTTATGAGAACCCATCTTATTCATGTAGAAGATGTATTATTTAAATGGGGGAATTAAATCAACCTACATCCATCTTAACTCAATATCTAGCAAGCATTGAGAGGCATCAAATCTCTTGAGATGGAAATATTTTAATATGGAAAGAAATTTGATCCCTTTCAAGGTTTGGTATATGTGGAGTTAACTTGGATCTAGGCTAGTATTAATAATAATTTAAAATAAAATTATAATTTTGCTAATTTTATTAATTCTTTAAATCTTGGTATTGTAAGATGTATCATGAGGAAAAAAATATTTTGATGCCTATCCATATCTATTTGTCATTTAATTTATACTATTCCCTAGTATATAAATGAAATATGTTTTTAGGATGAGGAGTTTAAGGACCCACAATACAATAGTAAATTATTTGTTCTATATTAAAAAAATTAGAAATTTGTTACACTGCGGCTTTTTCCTATGGGGATTTTTAGTTTTTTACATCCATTCGTGATTTACTTTATAAAATTTTCCTTTAGCAAAGTCTGTAATAACATTCTGTTTTCATAATGTGGTTGGAAAACAAATGCAAAGAGAAGCGAAAATATATCCATGTTGATTTTTTTTATATATTTATTTATATAAAAAAATTATTTAGCAAAAATATATTTCTAGTTGATTTTTTTATGTTATATATTTATTTATATTAAAATAATTATTTATTATATATTGTTTTATTAACCGAAAATATATCTATAGTTGATTTTTTTATGTTATATATTTATTTATATTAAAATAATGATTTATTTTATATATATTTTTAATTTAATTATAGTTTATTTATTTTTAATGATATATATTATTTATTTTAAAATAATTATTAATTATATATTGTTTTTTTAATTTAATTTGTTATATCTATTTAAAATAGAGTAGTAAAGTGGTAGAATATAGTTAATTATTTATTAGCTATATTTATGATTTTTAATATTAATAGCGGTGGTTTGTTTAATTTAAGTTATTAAATTATAGTACATATATATATTAAATATTAGATAATTAGGCATATTTAAGTGACACAAAATAGATAAGTTAGTTTTATATTCTTTTGAAAAAAATCACTAATTTCACTAGTTGTGTACTCACATGACACATACGTTCATTTTGGACTTGCACGACACAAACTTGCATCAAACAAAATTACTTGCATGAGACACAATCAACAACTACGTACGTTTCTTTCTCACCTTACATGCATTCACTATAACTTAAAGGTGTATACATATGCCCGTATGCAAACATGGGTAAATTTTGGGTATTTTAACCTACAATATCACGATATATACCACTTTATTATCACAGTGATGCACAATATACAATTATCGTTTTGTATCTAAAAAGAATTGTGCAAATGGGAGGAGGTATATGGTCAAGTGAAAGAAATAAATGCGAAAAATGGAATATTTACCTCAATGCATGTACCACAAATAGCAACGAGTTAAAGAATTTTGCTATGGAGAAGTTTAGTAAGGGTATATGGTGAAAAGAGTTGGGTAGAAAGAAGAAGTACTATGTTCACTGAATTCAACCCCACTTGTGATCTCCAACAAAAGGAGTACATTGGAGCTAGAATTTGGTGGAGAGAAAATATTATTACTACTTAATTAATAAGTAACTCACATCAAATTTAGCATGAAAAGGGACCATTCAAGAGAAATAAAGCAGCTTGGGAAGAAAAGGTGTGTATTTTTTTTCACTTTTCGGGTAGTGGAATTTGAAAATCATTTCATTTTGGGATGTGATTCTTCTAGAAAAGTCAAGGATAGTTATGACAACATGGTAGCATCAACTCAATGAGGGGCACGTTAAAATGAGGAGACTGGTTAAAATGAGGAGACTGGTACTCCCATACACTATTGTTATTCTGGTGGACGTTAAAATATAATTAAATCAATAATTCAATAATTATCTAAAAAAAAAATATAGCAATAGGGACTTTATTCTGTAATAAAAATTCTAGAATTTTAATTTAATGATCAATAATTATGAAGTGGATGGTAGATATTTATGCTCCATGGAATATCTTAGAGTATTGTTAGTAATGGTTACTCATCAAATGTTGATATTTATCTCAAAAGTAGTTATTCACTTTCTTTCCTTTGAATTAATTTTATTAATTAAAAAAAATGTCATAGGAACATGTGTCACATGAACATGAGTTAAATTTTTTTGAGAATGTGGTATTAGTAAGCTATGGTATTGGCCCACGGTATTGTAACGAATGCAAAGAGAAGCCAAAATATATCCATGTTGACTTTTTTTTATGTTATATATTTATTTATATTAAAACAATTATTAGTTATATAATGTTTTTTAATTTAATTTGTTATGTCTATTGAAAATAGAGTAGTAAAGTTGTAGAATATAGTTAATTATTTATTAGGTATATTTATGATTTTTAATTTTAATAGGCATCATTTGTTTTATTTTAAGTTATTAAATTAGAGTATACATATAGATTAAATATTAGATACTTGGGCATATTTAAGTGACACAAAATGAATAAGTCAGTTTTATATTCTCTTGAAACAAATCACTAATTTGACTAGTTTTGTATTCACATGACACATAAGTTGATTTGGACTTGCATAACGCAAACTTGCATCACACAACATTACTTGCATGAGACACAATTAAAAACCACATACGTTTCTTTCTTTCTCACCCTACATGCTTCCACTATAACTTATAGGTGTATACATACGTGTAACATACGAGATAAACAAAAATTTACTTCTTGCATTAATACTTCAAATTTTAATCTTCTATGGCATGCTTACTAATCTTAAACATAAGTTTTAGGTTTATATGTAAATGAGCACATATTAAATTTTACCCTTCCGAAAACTCACCAAAACCTAACCACTAATTAATTCTATGGTTTGCGTCGAGAGAAGCTCATCACATTTTAATAAATGTCTCAAATAATGTGTGTACCAAAGTCTTGCTGTCATGTCCTGGAAATTTAATACTGCAACAACTGTCATGTCCTGGAACGTGACACATAAGTTGATTTTGGACTTGCATCACAAAAACTTGCATCACACAACATTACTTGCATGAGAAACAATCAACAACTACGTAGGTTTCTTTCTCACCTTACATGCATCCAATATAACTTATAGGTGTATACATATGCCCATATGCAAACATGAGTATACAATTATCATTTTGTATTTAAAATGAATTGTGGAAATCGGAGGAGGTAGATGGCCTAGCGAAAGAAACAAAATGCAAAAAATGGAATATTTACCTCAATTCATGTACCACAAATAGAAACGAGTTAAAGAATTTTGTTATGGATAAGTTTAGTAAGGGTATATGGTGAAAAGAGTTGGGTAGAAAGAAGAAGTACTATGTTCACCAATTGAACCCCACTTGTAATCTCCAAGAAAAACAGTACATTGGAGCTAGCATTTCGTGGAGAGAAAATAGTATTATTGCTTGATTAAGAAGTAACTCACATCAACTTTAGCGTGAAAAGGGACCGTCTAAGAGACCTAAAGAAGCTTGGCAAGGGAATGTATGTACTTTTTTTCACTTTTTGGGTAGTGGAATCTGGAAATCATTTCATTTTGGGATGTGATGCTTTCAAAGATGTCAAGGATAGTTATGGCAGCATGGTAGCATCAATTCAGTGCCAGTGGTATTGTCTTTTTAGTGAGGGTCATGTTAAAAGGTTGGGACAACTCATCATCAATTTGAGTAGGAAAATGATTGAATTGCAAAAGGAAAAAAACAAGGAGAGTGGTACTCCCATACACTATTGTTGGTTTGGTGGACGTTAAAATATAATTAATTAATTAATTCAATAATTATCTAAAAAGAAAAATTATAGCAATAGGGACTTTATTCTATAATAAGAATTCTAGAATTTTAATTTAATGATCAATAATTATGAAGTGGATGGTAGATATTTAAGATCCAAAGAATATCCTAGAGTATTCTTAGTAATAGTTACTCATCAAATGTTGGGATTTATCTCAAAAGAAGTTATTCACTTTCTTTCCTTTGAATTAGTTTTATTAATTAAAAACAAATGTCATAGGACCATGTGTCAAATGAACATGAGTTAAATTTTTTTGAGAATGTGGTATTAGTAAGAGATGGTATTGGCCCATGGTACTCTAATGAATGCAAAGAGAAGCAAAAATATATCCATGTTGATTTTTTATGTTAGATATTTATTAATATTAACACAATTATTAATTATATAATGTTTTTTAATTTAATTTTTTATGTCTATTGAAAATAAAGTAGTAAAGTTGTAGAATATAGTTAATTATTTATTAGGTATATTTATGATCTTTAATTTTAATAGAGGTGGTTTTTTTAATTTAAGTTATTAAATTAGAGTAGACATATAGATTAAATATTAGATAATTGGGCATATTTAAGTGACACAAAATGAATAAGTCAGTTTTATATTTTCTTGAAACAAATCACTAATTTGATTAGTTTTGTACTCATATGACACATAAGTTGATTCAAACTTACATAACACAAACTTGCATCACACAACATTATTTGCATGAGACACAATAAAAATCCATGTATATTTCTTTCTCACCTTACATGCTTCCACTATAACTTATAGGTGTATACATATGTGTAACATACAAGATAAAACAAAATTTACTTCTTGCATTAATACTTCTATGGCATGCTTACTAATCTTAAACATAAGTTTTAGGTTTTTATGTAAACCAGCACATATTAAATTTTACCCTTCCGAAAAATCACGAAAACCTAACCACTAATTAAGTCTATGGTTTGCGCCGGTAGAAGCTCATCACATTTTAATAAATGTCTCAAACAATGTGTGTACCAATGTCCTGTTGTCATGTCTTGGAAATTTAATACCGCGACAACTGTGAGATTTCTTGGATTCGAGTTCAAGTTTTAATGGGCCACCTTCCTTTCTGCTCACTGACCGATCCTTGGAGATCTATGGTGGTTGTGTTCGGTGGTAAATGACTTGGTTTATCCCAGAAAAACCCTATCTGATTCCCTCATTTTTATTTTCCAATGCAATGAGTTTGTTCTGTAGCTGATTAAGGGTTGGATGTCACAGATATAAGCTCTTATCTGATTGGTAACGAAGGTAACCAATGAATCAGGGTTAGGAAGGTTGATCTGACTTGGGATGTCGTTTGGAATGAGAAATTCCTTGTGGTTACCAACGAGCTAGAATTGACTCCGCCATATGCACTTCTCTGAGATTTTGGCAAGTTTTCGACCTCTGTTGTGAATGCAAGTTGCTGGTCTGAATCCCACTCAAACCCTCTCTACTCAGTAGAGGTAATACCCTTCTTTTGGTTACAATGATACTTTGCCTCTCGACTTACCTTATTCAAATCTTACCTTATGCAATCTAATTATGGTGATTTAATCTTCTGAAATTTTTTCCTATTCATTTGTCTCCAGTTCGACTCTTGGAAAATCTCGTGGTGAATTACCATTTGCAGCTATTTAGATTTCTGGGTTTCATTTTCTTTTCGTTTTTGCTTCAATTTTTACAATAATTATCGTTTTATTTCATCATGCTAATGCTTGCAATTTTTTGTGGCTTATTATTGTAGGTGAGTTCCTTACCGAACATCAAGGTCTCTCATAAATCTTCCTTCACGTTGAGCATTGTGGTCCTATATTACTACTAACGAAAACAAATCTACCTTCCCATGTATGCATGTGTGAATCTGCTGAGGATAATAAGGACTCCTTCCTCTTGCTAGCATATTAGTGAAATTCACTTGAGTTTGACCACAAAATTTGTCTAGTTGAGTAGCTTGTTTTTCTAGTGTCAGCGTTCTTGCATTTTCTTATATGTACTCTAGTATTGGTTATATGAATATTCCTCCCTTCAAGTGTATGAAGTTGTTAGAGGATTTCCTCCGAGCCAGTACCTTTGGGCCTCGGTTTAGTTTTGCAGAATTAATTATTGTAATTTCTTAGTTTTGGAAATGTAATGCTTAAGGATTTTTTTTCCTTCTAAATTCGTATCATAAGACAAATTTCTTCATGGGAATTTCTTGTTGTGTTTGGGAACTGTGTTATTCGATGCAGTTTATATATACATATAAGTTATGTTTTCCATTATGTGTACTTTCTTCTTATCTGGTAACATACTTGTGTTCAGAGTCTCAAGCCATACCTTGATTCTCGATCTCTAATATATATATATATATATATATATATATATCATTTTTTCAATGCATCCTAGCTTCCATTTCACTTATTTTATAGCTAGATATCTGCTTAGCATGCAGATTCTGGAAATGAAAAGTTTATTTTGTCAGGAGTAGCAATGAGTTCTGGGTTGAGATTACCTCCTCATTCCCAGAACCAATGGTTCACTCCGTAACAGTTTTTAGATGATAGATTTTCTATAGTTTGTTTACTTGCTTTGCCTTTGTATAGTCAATTTGTAAATATATTTCAATAACATAATCTCTTTTTCAGCTAGATTCTTTTGTATGCATCTTGACAGATTCAAAATATTTGCAACAAATATTTACAGTAGCTCATATTATTGTTTTTGCAGAATCTCATAGTATTAATTTGCAGTAATTAAAAGTACTTTGCAAAAATTCTTATTTTAGTTGCAGAAACTCACAAGATTAACTTACAGTAACTCATAATAATAATTGCATAATATTGTAAGTATTTGACGAGTTCATGAATAACATTGCAAACTCATTTCTTTGTTTCCACGTATTGATCCATAACAGCATTGTTTTCGTGAAGCTTATTAAACACATATCTGTGTGCAAGTAACTATAATAAGCTTCCTCACTAAATTATCTGAAATGAACAATTATTTATCTGAATGTGAAATTGGCTTATGATGTCCACCTAACCATCACGAGAGGCGATTATGTCCTTCTCTTTCACCCATGCTCCACACAAGAAAGGTTTAGGTTGACAGAGTTTTCTCTTGTGACCTCAGGACCCCAAGTCCAATCAGAACTAGAAATTATTAGGAACTCTGAATGATTTCCACTGGTCTCTACTAGCTCAGGAAATTCCTCACTCTCTTCCTTAGTTAATGAACATAACCCATTTTCCTCACTGGGATGTATATTTTATCCTCAGAGGAGTAGGTAACTATTCAAAATTGTCCAACCACTTCTCAGTTCTTGGAATACTTTTACCATCAACCTTTTTAATTTTTATGGAACTACTTTTCCATAACTAATTTATTTTTCATAACAACAAAAACAATAAAATTTTCCTGAAAACAATAAATGTTTCGGTCCTTTCTTTAAAATAATAAAAAAAATGTCATATTTCTATTTAACGACTACTTAATACTTAATTCAGTTGTCAGAACTTCCCCTTTTGAAGTAACACTATCCACGGTGTTTCACTCTAGCTCTAGAAACAACTATAGGTATGCCTCACGTACAAATCCCTCATCTTCCTAGGTAGCCTCATCCGAGTTGAAGTGCTTCCACTACACTTTAACCTGGGTGATGACTTGCTTCTGGAGCATGATTTCTCTCTGGTCAAGTATACGTTGAGGTTCAACTAGAAACTCACCATCCAGCTCTACCTGCAAACAGCAAAGTTTTTTTTTTGTCAAATTGACATAAAAATTTATGTTTTCAACTTAGGATTTTTCTAATTATTCATACTTGAATGTTCTGCCAATGGATTACATGCTTTAGATCATGTAAATATCTCTTTAGTAGGGACACGTGAAAAACATTGTGCACCCAAATGCGGCTAGGTAAGGCCAACCCATATGCCATAGGCCCCACCCTTTCCAATATCTGGAAAGGTCCGCAGAACCTGGGAGCCAACTTGGCACAAGAGACCCATCTCAAGGTGTTCTTATTTGGTTTGATCCGCACATACACATGATCACCCACCTCGCACTCTCAATAAGTCCTTTTCTTCTCTGCGTATATCTTATGTTGATCTTGTGCAACTCTCAAGTTTTTCCTGATCTTCCTTACCTCCGGTTCCATTTCAGCCAACATTTCTAGTCCAAGCATTAACTTAGTTTCGGGGCTGCTCTAATTAATGGAGGTATGAAATTTTCGTCCATATAGAGCTTTGAAAGGACTCATCTTAAGAGTCTCCTGATAACCATTTTCTGTAAGAAAATTCAACTAGGTGTAAATATTCTTCCCATTTTGTTGGTTACTACATCACATACATGCATATCATGTCTTCCAAAACCTAATTTACCCATTTTGTTTGTCCATATGTTTGTGGATGATAAGCAGAGCTGAAAATTATTTGGGTTACCAAACCTGTAAATAAATTTTTCCAGAATGTCGAACTAAACTTCACATCTTTTTCCGAAATGACATTATTTGGAATATGATACAGTCTAAAAAATTTTCTCATAAAAATATCAGCTATGTGTACAGTCCCGTATGTAGACTGTACTAGTATAAAATGTGAAGCCTTTCTCAAACTGTCGATAACCACCATAATGGAATCATCGTGCCTTTTTTTAACGCAGAAAACCAGTAATTAAGTCTATTGAAATGACTTCCCATTTCCATTTAGGTACAGGTATGGGCTGCAACAATCCAGATAGGTGTTGATGCTCCACCTTAACATGTTGACACTCAAAACACTTGTTTAAGTATTCAACGATGTTCCTTCTCATGCCAGGCTATAAATAAACTTTTGTAATTGTCATCAACATTTTCTGGTATCCTAGGTGTCCTGCATAATTACTACGATGATATTCATTCATGATTACCTCCTTTAGATCCACACAGTTTGGTATGTATATCTTTCCTGTAAAAGCTAGCATTTGTTCTTAACTAACTCCATATTCAGAAGTGCTTCCTTGCTCTCTGGCCTCCTCCATTTGTTGCCATGGAAATTGGTATTCAGGATCCTTCTGTGCTTCCTCTTTTACTTGATCTAAGAATTTTCATTCAAGCTAGTTATAGTAAATATCTTAAACACAATGCAGTTTCCTACTCAAGGCATCCGTCACATGGTTTTCCTTACCATTCATGTGCTAAATATCCATATAAAACTCAGTTAGGAAGGCATTCCATCTTGCCTATTGGGAGTTTAAATTAGCTTTCTTGACGTAACTAGTTAGGCTAGTATGGTCAGTCTTTAATACACACTTCTTTCCCAGCAGGTAGTGTCTCCATACGTAGAGTGCATGTACCACTGTTGTTATCTTCAAGTCATAGGCTAAATATCTTTTCTCTTGTTCTTTTAACTTCCTTGACTCATAGGCCACTACCTTTCCTTCTTGTGATAAAACTGCCCCAACTCCTTCCTTACATGCATCTGTAAAAACCTAAAACTCTTTATTGGGGCCAACTAACCTCAACACTGGAGTAGTGGTGAACAAACGCTTTAACCTTCCGAAACTATGCTGGCACTCAATAGTCCACTTAAATAATTTTCCCTTTATCTGCAAGGAGGTGATTGGAAAATAAATTTTAGAGAACCCTTCAATGAATCTTCGGTAGTACCCAGCCAATCCCATAAAGGATTGGATATTCGCCACATTTTGGGGAATATGCCATTCCATAATTTTCTTAATTTTTTCTGGGTCAACAGCTATCCCTTCTGCTGAAATATCATGGCCTAAGTACTGAATTTCTACTTTGAAGAAATCGCATTTGCTGAAATTAGCGTACAACTGGTCTTTCCTTAACATTTCCAACACTATTCTTAGGTGCTCCTTATCTTCTTCCTGATTCTTAGAATAGATTAAAATATCATCAATAAATATTAGCAAAAATTTATCCAATAAGGGGTGAAACATACCATGCATTAATCTTATAAGTGTTACTGATGCATTTGTTAAACCGAAGGGTAGTACCACAAACTCATAATGCTCGTACCTAGTACGGAAAGGAGTATTGTAGATATCCTCATCCTTGATCTGGATCTGGTGGTATCCAGACCATAAGTCTATTTTTTAGAATACTATGGCCCCTTTCACCTGAATAAACATGTCATCAATCTGAGGCAAAGGATATTTATTTTTTACTGTCAATTTATTCAGTTGTCTATAATCCATGCACATTTGCATGGATCCATCTTTCTTCTTTACAAATAGCACTGGTGCTCTCCAAGGGGATAAACTCAGACGAATGAATCCTTTTTCTAGTAGCTATTGCAATTGAATTTTTAATTTAGTTAGCTCTGAAACACTCATTTTGTAAGGATCTCTTGAAACTGGTGATGCTCCTAGAATTAACTCAATGGTGAGGTCAATATCTCTTCTTGGGGGTAATCCAAAACTTTTTCTGGAAATACATCCATAAAGTCTTGTACCACTGGTATGTTCTCCATCATAGGTAACTTCTCCTTGTAATTGACATATCCCACCTGAATAGCATAAATATGACATCCCTTCCTGATACACTTATTCATTTTTAATGTTGTAAGAGGACATAGCTGTAGTGTTTTCTTGGTTCCTTGAATCTCTTTGTGCGTTCCATCTTGCATTCTATAGTAAATAATATTTTCTTTACAGTCACCAAATTCCAATGCTTTTCTAGCCAATGCATACCTAGAAAAACATCATATGATCCTAATGGCAGTATGTTCAGATCCACGTTCAACTGCTGGTCTCCAATTTCCAAAGTACAGTTTGGAATTTTGGCACTTAATTTTTTTCTTGCTCCTGTGGCTAGCTGTACCAGTCAAGGATTTTTGAATTTCTAACCTTTGATTTACATACTTCTACTATTTTGCATTTTACATAAATTAAATTGCACCTGGGTCAACCAAAATAGAAACAGACTAGGAAAGTAGCTTACCTTCCAACTCTACAATCGTTGGCTCATAATCTGCTTAACGATCTTCCAAAGCTACATTTATTCAAGGTGTCTTTCGAGCTACATCTCCAACTGTAGAATCTTCCTAAATATTAGTAACTATTTCACTTCCCCCTCATTAAGAAAAATTTTGGTAATAATGCACCTCACCACACCTCCAACACTGTAGGGGTTGTTTGGAAATGTTTCCTTGTTTAGGCATACCGAACTTCACGCAAAATTTTTCAAATTGTTACTTCTGGCACCCTTGAACTTTGAACTATTTTTCTGTCCTTTTTTTGGCTGCCAAATTTTTCCCACTTCCAATTTTTCGTTGGACTATTGGTAGCACATTCTTGCCTTTCGAATTTCTTTGTCCATGGTCCTAGGATTTACGAATTCAATTAATTCCTTCATGTGAGTTGGAAAAGTACTCAGGAACCTTTGAACCTTAGCCTTTTCCTCTCTGACATAAGGAAGATATCTTAATAAGGAGGTGAACTTGGTAATATACTCGTCCATAGTCATCTAACCCGGCTTCAAACCACAAATTTATCTAGATTTTTTGTCATAGAAATGTTTTTTTAAATAGTTTTCTTTAAAGTATTGTTGGAATGAATCCCATGTCACATATTTATCTTCAATGCTATGAACATTCTTTACCTCCTCCAACTATAGAGTGGCTTTTTATCTCAACTGGTAAATGGCCAGTTTGGCTTTAAGGTTGCTTCTATACTCATATACTTGAAAGTAATTATTCATATTTATCAACCATGCCTCTGCCACCTTATTAGCTTTTTTATCGAATGTAGGTGGTTTTATTTTTCAAAACCCACCATGTAGCTCCACTTTTTTGCTTCTTAATTTCCTGTTGATCTGACACATTACCAGACATTGCTTCATTATAGTTCTTATTCTTGTTTATTCGCTATGAAGGTATCCTACCGATTATGTCCGTGGTTTGGTCCTTGGTTTCTCCTTCATTCTATTCTTTCATATCCCTATCGGGATTGGGTTGTAACACCCCTTCATTCTGCTTGTCGGAAAGGATCTTAAGTATCCTTTCTTGTTCTTGCATCATACGTTCATTCTCAACTTCAATCTTCTATGGCATGCTTACTAATCTTAAACAGAAGTCTTAGGTTTATATGTAAACCAACACATATTAAATTTTACCCTTCTGAAAACTCACAAAAACCTAACCATTAATTAAGCCTATGGTTTACGTCGGTAGAAGGTCATCAAATTTCATAAATGTCTCGAATATTGTGTGTACCAAAGTCTTGTTGTCATGTCCTGGAAATTTAATATTGTGACAGCTGTGAGATTTGTTGGATTCAAGTTCAAGTTTTAATGGGCCACCTCCCCTTCTTGATTCAGGGTAAATTATTGATACCCTTAACCAAGACCTTTTAGTTTGGATGATAAATTGGAATTTCATTCATTGAGGAATTAATGAACTTAAATTAACAACTGCATGTTGTAAATAAGAGAAACGTAATATGTCAAAATCAACAATCATAAGAAGATGTCGTCTGATAACGAATTTCGTCTAGGAGGGACTACATCTCGGGGCCTCAGTATCACGATGGTGTAGGCCACTGCACTAAGTGTTCTAAGTAGAATATGTACATGGATGTGTTTTTCTAACATACAAGGAAAATGACCTCACGCAAGAGTGGATAGACCTCTCTACAAGATTTTCCATTGCAAATCTCTCATGCATAAGAAGGACTCTTATCAGTATAACGATTTCTCAAGCATAAAGACTCTGAAAATCCCGCCAACATGTAAAACAAGGGATCTCAATGACATATATGTGGCAGGGAGTATCCCTCTAACATGGCATAAAAGGGATCTAAAAAATAATACAAGTCCATGATAGAAAGGACATCAATAAAAAAAAAAAAAACAAGACAACATCCCATGACTCATACATCAACAGGGATTTTTACAGCAGTAAGCATCTTGGAAAAAATAAGTACATGAAAGAATCACATCATATAGCTCACGTTGAAGATGACTGAAGAATGGTTGCTACTGCTGCTAGATCTGAAAACACCATCATGATTGTGGCGTCGAAAGGTGTGAAATTGACTTCTCACTCCCTGAAAACTGACACCTGCAACTTCACTTCAAAAAGTGACCGAAAAATTTAAATCATAGATGAAAATTTTGAATATATCATCAGCGTTGTGATGTCGAATAGTGAAAAAATGACTGTCGATTTGCTGAATTCTGAGAAAGTGAAGATCTGGGGCAAAATGGAATCTTTTAGATTCCCATTAGGTTCCTCCAAGTAGTTTCTCCATGGGTGTATTGGAAATCTGCAACTCAAAAGGCAAATCTGACATCTCCATTTCATTCCGTACAAAAAACTGTGAAAAATGACTATAAACTTGACTATATTCTGACATGGAAAAAAATTACCTTCCCGGAAAAATTTCAAGGCTTATGGTTCCACCTGCATAATTACTACTCCACGCTCATGTTTCCACCTGCAAATGTCCTCGACCTACATCGGCACTCCTGCTCTGGTCTAGCTTGGGTGCACCATGTAAATGCTAGGTTTAAGTATATTTCTTGGGTGGAGTTTTAAAAAAACCTGTTTAGATGAGTTGGATTGGATCCATTTTAGGAGGGAGAAGGTCGAGTGATCAAACCATGACCCCTCCTAAAAAGGATTAATATCGTGCCATTTATTTTTTTAAAACCACATACATATTTTTTAACCAAAGTGGAGGGTGTCAGACCCGCATTGGGCGGCCCGCCCCTTAACTCCCACCAGCGGAGTGGGCTCTGTATGGTAATCATAGCAACAATTTGGCAGTGGTCGGGTTCACGATGGAACTGACACCCGCGCCACCCACATTACATTGGAGCTATCACATGCTATAGCATGGAGTGGAGGTTATTTGCAATTCTGTCGGTGGACCAGCCAGCTATTAAGTCGAGCGGGTTCGACACCCACCACAACTATGTTTTATGGTGGCCACTATATGAAACATGTTTGTAATATATGTTGGTTTTTGTGGGTCCGGCAGGGGTCACGACCCGTTGGATCTTCCAATATATATTTTTAAAATATTTTATAGTTAGTCGGGTGGAGTGCCAAGAGCGGTGTCTTGCCACCCCCTTTTTTTAATTAATTTTTTGTTGTAATTAAAAACAAATTATAATCTTTTGAAAATTATGATTTTGACCATAGGAGTGAAATTAATCATCCCACAAATTTTGCTAGAATCTATCATGAGCTTGCCAGAATCCGATGGGTAGGAAAGGTCAAATTTGCATCGTCCTTAACCTGCTCAGTCATTCAAGTCAAACTAAAACTTTTACCACTCCTATCCTTCGCATACGAGCTTGATTTGACGAACCATTCACACCATTGCGATTAGTGTGACAAGCTCTTCAACCTGAACCTGGTTCGAGAGAAATACAAACAGTTTGAGTTTTGAGTGTTTTTGTCTTGCGTGTGTCTGTAGAGCGACTTGGATCAATCCTCCCCGCTAAGGAGCTTTTGGTCCTCTAAAAGCATCAAAATAATTTGCATTGATGTGTACTACTACACCACAAGCGTCTGGAAAATTCACCCTTCCTTCTCCTTCACCTGTGTCCTTCAGAGCCATAAGTACTGAAATAACACCTACATCTCTTGAAAACCTGTTGTACAATCCCATGCAAGCACATGCTCAAATTGACCAATCTATGACCCAAATATTCCCATACTTGCCACGAGCTTATAAGATGTACTCAGTGGTCAAGTTTACATCAAAAGGGAATCATACCTGAGCTACCTTTACCAAACAAGACTTCATTGTCGCATTTCAAAGTGATGGTAAACACCTCATCACTATTACATGAAATAAATGCATCAAAGGACTCATAAAACAAGGGCAACACCATCTTCATCGCATTTCGAAGTGATGGTAACACCTCATCACTTTTACATGAAAAAAATACAACACACGACTTATAAAAACAAGGCTAACATGAATATCATTATCGCTCAAACAAGTGATGGAAAGCACATCACTTTCAAAATTAAAAATGCAACAAATAATTTACAAACACGACCTTCTCCTCCTCCTCTCCCACCCCCATTCCTCCCTCTCTCCTCCTCCCCCCTCCTCCTCCCTCTACCTCCATCATCTCCACCCTCTCCTCTTCCCTATCCCCCTTCTCGATCCTCTCCCTCTCCTCTCCCCTACCCCCGTCCTACTCTTCCCCCCCTCCTCCTCAACCTCCCTGCCACCCAACTCCCCTCTCCCACTCTGCCTCCCCCTCCCCCCTCGCCTCCTCATTTTCCCCTTATATTACCCCCAACCTCCTCCTCCTCCTCTTACCTCTACCCCTTCCTCCTCCTCTTCCCTCCCCTTCCTCCTTCTCTCACCTGCTCCCCCATCCTCTCCCTCTCCTCTCCCCTCCCCCCCTCCTATGTTTCTC
Source organism: Pinus albicaulis (assembly GCA_034641835.2). Classification (NCBI taxonomy): domain Eukaryota; kingdom Viridiplantae; phylum Streptophyta; class Pinopsida; order Pinales; family Pinaceae; genus Pinus; species Pinus albicaulis. The sequence continues at coordinate 56,893 of JAXQQM020072797.1, read as the reverse complement.
CCCTCCTACTCAACCTCCCCCCCCCCCTTCCTCCTCCTCCCCCTCCCTGTTTCCCCTCGTCCTCCCTCTCCCCATCCATCATCTCCCTCTCCTACCCCTCCCCTATCCCCTTGCCCCTCTCCTCTCCCCTCATCCCCTTCTCCTTTCCCCTTATACCACCTCCAACCTCCTTATACCACCACACCTCCCCTCCTCCCTCTCTGCCTCCCCCTCCTCCTCCCCTCCCCTCCGCCTCTTCCTCCCTCTCTTCTCCCCTTCCCTCCCCCTCCTCTTCCCCATATACCACCCTCAACCTCCTCCTATTCCCCCTCTCTCCCCTTCCTCCATCTCCCCTCGCCCCCACTTCCTCCCTCCTCCCCCCTCCATCCTCTCCCCATCCTCTCCCCTCCCCACTCTTGCTCTCCCCCCCTCCTCCACCTTTGCGCCCCTACCGCTTCCTCCCTCTCCCCCCTCCTCTTCCTCCTCCCTTTCCACATCCATCCTCTCCCTCTCCTCTCCCCTATCCCCCTCTTGCTCTTCCCCATATACGACCCCCAACCTCCTCATCCTCCTCCTCCTCCCCCTCCTCCTCTTCCTCCCTCTCCCCTCTCCCCTCCATCCTCCTTCCCCCCCCCTCCATCCTCTCCCTCTCCTCTCCCCTCCCCACTCTTTCTCTTCCCCACTCCTCCACCTCTGGACCCCTACCACTTCCTCCCTCTCCCCCCTTCTCCTCCTCCTCCCTTTCCACATCCATCCTCTCCCTCTCCTCTCGCCTATCCCCCTCTTGCTCTTCCCCATATACCACCCCCAAACTCCTCCTCCTCCTCTTCCTCCCTCTCCTCCTCCCTCTCCTCCTCCTCTTCCCTTGTCCTCCCTCTCCGCATATATCCTCTCCCTCTCCTCTCCCCTCCCCCTTCCTACTCTTCCCGATATACAACCCCCTCCCCCTTACTCCTCCCTCTCCCCATCCATCCTCTCCCTCATCATTTTCCCCTTATACCACCCCCGACCTCCTCCTCCTCCCTTCTCACCCCTCTCCTCCTCCCTCTCCCTCTCCCCTCCTCCTCCTCCCTCTACCCACCCATCCTCTCCCCCCCGCCCTCGCCCCCGCACCTCATTGTCCCCATCCACCCTCTCCCTCTCCTCTCCTCATATCTCCCACCAACCTCCTCCTAATTCGTCTCCCCTCCCCTCTCCTCCTCATCCTCCTCCCCATCTCCATGTCTCCCTCTCCTCCACCATCTCCCCTTGTCACTCTCAAAATCCGCCCTCTCCCTCTCTTCTCCTCATTCCCCTCCCCCCCCTCCTCCTCCTGATTCATTTCCCCTCCCCTCTCCTCTGCATCTTCCTCTCGATCTCTGCCCCACCCTGCCTTCCACCTCATCCTCATCCTCCCCACCCCCCCCTACTCCCTCTCCACACACCTCAACCTCCTCCTCCTCCACTTCCTCCTATACATGTCCTTCTCCTCCGCAGATGCCTCTACCTCCTCCTCCTTCACACCTCTTTCCTCCTCTCTCAATCTCTTGCTTTCTCTTCTACTATTAATAACATCAATAACATAAATTCAACAACATAACATAATAAATAAAGTAAAATAAAACCACACTCTACATCACATATTCAAATATAATAAATAAATGATTATTTAAATTTTAGAATACAATAATAAGAAATATTCATTATTGAATTTTATATTAATTTCAATTATATATAAATATAATTATAAATAATCCATCCATGATTTATAAACAAGAAAGTCAATTATTTAAATATATAAAAAGAGATAAAAAATCATTGATCTTAAAAAAATCAATTCTTTTTATTTACAAAGTATAATATTTCTTTATAATATAAACTACATCTCTATGACTGAGTATATACATAAATCATCTCTTAAAGAAACTAATTATTATTCAATCATATAATTATAAAATTTTGTTCAAAACCTTAATTATTACTCAACTATATAATCATGTACTTATTGTATAACTTTTGATGAAAAAAATTTATAATATAAATTTTATATCGTTTACGAGGAAAATTTATATATATCGTAAAAACAATTTTTTTTTTAACTTCGATTTTATTCGATTGGAAAAATTTTATACATCTAGAAGGAATATTACATTATATAAAAGTGTATTCATCATATCTATTTATAGACATGGAATCTAATATAAATTAATATGTTCAAAATTAATATTGACTTTTTAATATCTGGATAACTAGTTTAGACAATCGATATGGAAACTACTAGTTCAGAAGTATTAGACTTTATTTTTACAAAAGTATGAACGTATGACTAGACCACAACTCGAAACCCCATAAGTGCAAAATATTTGGGGCAGATTGTGTAAGCAAAACCTTATTTCCTGCGCTACTAATGCGTAAGGCCGTATTGAATACTATTAGGGTATTCCGAGTACAATCAAGGATCTAAACAATTGGATTGTCCAAGGAAGAGGAGGGTTGCATGGTCTAGAATTTCGACCCAACAAGCATCAAATTATTCCCTAAACAACTATTCGATCACTGAAATAATTGTAAGTGCATAAGATTTCGGGTAGATTCTGAAAAGGAAAACCTCTAGGCAAGTTCGTATGTGAAAGATTTGGGGGTAGATTCTGAAAACAAAATCTCAGGGCAAGTTCGTATGTGAAAGATTTAGGGTAGATTCTGAAAACAAAACCTCTGGGAAAGTTCGTATGTGAAAGATTTTGGGTAGATTCTGAAAACAAAACCTCTGGGAAAGTTCGTATGTGAATAGGGCAAGTTCGCATGTGAATAGGGCAAGTTCGTATGTGAATAATTTGAGCTATAAACTAATGGACGAGTCGGAATGGGAATAAATTTGTGGTGATACCTGAGTAAAGATGAATGAGGGAGGCCGAAATTTAAATTTATTAGTCCAAACGTCTACTATCGTTTCCACTATTTGTTTCTTTATATTCTTCCAACCACAAATAAGAAACATCAGAGAGAGTTTCATGTTTATCTTTTTTAAGCTTTTTTTTAGACGTAACTGTTGAAACTTACCCAAAAAAACATATAAATTATGAAAAGAAAAGACTACAAAGACATATGCCTCTATTTTTGAAGAGATTTAACCGCAATCGAAGACATATTAACCTATTTTTGAAGACATATTAACCACAATCCAATTTCTAGCTCAAATTCTAAATGAGATTCAATAACCGCAATAGAAGACATATTAACCTATTTTTGAAGACATATTAACCGCAATCGAAGACATATTAACCACAATCCAATTTCTAGCTCAAATTCTAAATGGGATTCAATAAACACATGAAAATATATGCCCAGGTTGGGTATCTCGTTTTTCTTTTCTATATAAAAATTAATATAGGTTACATGAAGGTTACGTACCTGCATTTTGTGTCTAACTACTCCTCTGCCATTATTTATCTGAATACTGCCCTTTGCATTATATATCTATCTCAACACTCTTGAATGGACCTGGAGCTGGGATATTAACAAACATATACACCAGGTTAGAATTCACATTGCAAATTGATATGAGATATAACACAATTGTTTTTAATCAAGATTAAGAAAAAAATATCCCTTGTTCATTGTGGAAAAAAGATTTAAAAAAAAATATTTAAAAAAACAAAGACTACAAAATATTACCATTATAATCTACTTCTGTGGAGAAAGACCAATATGTGGATAGGTGTAGTGTGATCCGATGCTTCTGTCTCTCTTAAAACCCTTGCCTCCACCACCTATTAAATATCAAACAGGAATACAAACCCGAACAAAAATACATGCACATACAGAAATAACAAAAAGAATAGAACACGGGACTCAGCAAATACAAGAAACGAGAGAGAAAAACAAACGGTCTGGGAGGCGGAGGAAGAAATTGGTGAAAGCAAAAAAGATTGAATTGAAGAAAAAGAAAGAGAAGCCAATGAACAGATATATTTTCTCCTATTCAACGGATATATTTTCATGACATTCAACGGATATATTTTCATGACATTCAATGATGGAAGAGTGAAATTGTTGAACTTGATAAACACAACTTGTGATTCATAACGGTTGTTTATATATATATAGAGAGAAGTAATTAAATATGCAAACCAAGTTTCTTGACCGGGGTGTTTTTTGGACTAGGGGTTTAAGGACCCACAATGCAATAGTAAATTATTTGTTTTACATTAAGAAATTTAGAAATTTGTTACACGACTGCTTTTTTCTATCGGGAGTTTTAGTTTTTTACATCCATTCTTGATTTACGTTTTAAAATTTTCCTTTTAGCAATGTCTGTAATAAGATTTTGACTTTCATAACGTGGTTGGAAAACTAATGCAAAGAGCAGCCAAAAGAGAAGCGAAAATATATTCATGTTGATTTTTTGAAGTTATATATTTATTTATATTGAAACAATTATTAATTATATATTGTTTTTTTTAATTTAATGTGTTATATCTATTTAAAATAAAGTAGTAAAGTTGTAGAATATAGTTAATTATTTATTAGGTATATTTATGATCTTTAATTCTAATAGGAGTGGTTTTTTTAATTTGAATTATTAAATTAGAGAAGATATATAGATTAAATATTAGATAATTGGGCATATTTAACTGACACAAAATGAATAAGTTAGTTTTATATTTTCTTGAAACAAATCACTAATTTAACTAGTTTTGCACTCACATGATATATAAGTTGATTTTAGACTTGCATGACACAAACTTGCACCACAAAACATTACTGGCATGAGACACAAACAACAACTACCTAGGTTTCTTTCTCACCTTACATGCGTCCACTATAATTTATAGGTGTATACATATGCCCGTATGCAAACATGGGTAAATTGGGGATATTTGAACCTGGAATATCGTGATACATACAACTTTATTATCAAAGTGATGCACAATATACAATTATCCTTGTGTATCTAAAAAGAATTAAGTGAATAGGAGGAGGTAGATGACCAAGAGAAAGAAATAAAATGGGAAAAATGGAATATTTACATCAATGCATGTACTACAAATAGTAAGGAGTTAAAGAATTTTGTTATGGAGAAGTTCAATATGGGTAAATTGTGAAAAGACTTGGGTAGGAAGAAGAAGTACTATGTTCACGAATTCAACCCCACTTGTAATCTCCAACAAAAAGAGTACGTTGGAGCAGGCATTTAGTGGAGAGAAATTATTATTATTGCTTGATTAATAAGTAACTCACATCAACATTGACATGAAAAGGGACCATGGAAGAGACCTAAAGAAGCCTAGGAAGAAAAGGTGTGTACTTTTTTCACTTTTGGGGTAGTGGAATCTTAAAATCATTTCATTTTGGGATGTGATGGTACTTTCTTTTGAGAGAGGGGCTTGTTAGAAGGTTGGGACGGCCCATCATCAATTTGAGTATAAAAATGATTGAATTGTAGAAGAAAAAAAACAAGGAGACTGGTACTCCCATACACTATTGTTAGTCTGGTGGACATTAAAATATAATTAATTCATTAATTCAATAATTATCTAAAAAGAAAAATTATAGCAATAGGGACTTTCATTCTGTAATAAGAATTCTAGAATTTTAATTTAACTATCAATAATTATGAAGTGGATGGTAGATATTTAAGCTCCATAGAATATCCTAGAGTATTCTTAGTAATAGTAACTCATCAAAAGTTGGGATTTATCTCAAAAGTAGTTATTCACTTTCTTTCTTTTGAATTAATTTAATTAATTAAAAAATATGTCATAGGAGCATGTGTCACATGAACATGAGTTAAAGTTTTTTGAGAATGTGGTATTAGTAAGCTATAGTATCGGCCCATGGTACTGTATCAAAACCTATTTGCAAGTTAACAATCTCTATAATAAAGTGGAGATTATTCCTCATGGTAAAGAATATATATATATATATATATATATATATATATAACTGCTTCGAGGGATGCTCCCCAACCTAGTACGCAAGAGGTATTGCAATGTCTTGTCTTGTAAACATTTTGACTCGGTTAAAATGCATAAAAATGAAAATAAAAAAATTAATGTAATGTAAACATTTTAGATCCACCAAAATAAAAAAAATAAAAATAATCCTATTTTAAAATAAATATTCTATATTATTATTTTATTATTATTAATTTTTGTTGAATAATTAAGGTAAACTTTACTTGGTCAAGTTATTGGTTATTTTTTGGCTCTAGGTTTATGAGAACCCATCTTATTCATGTGGAAGATGTATGATTTAAATGGGGGAATTAAATCAACCTACATCCATCTTAACTCCATATCTAGCAAGCATTGAGAGGCATCAAATCTCTTGAGATGGAAATATTTTAATATGGAAAGAAATTTGATCCCTTTCAAGGTTTGGTATATGTGGAGTTAACTTGGATCTAGGCTAGTATTAATAATAATTTAAAATAAAATTATAATTTTGCTAGTTTTATTAATTCTTTAAATCTTGGTGTTGTAAGATGTATCATGAGGAAAAAATTATTTTGATGCCTATCCATATTTATTTGTCATTTAATTTATACTATTCCCTAGTATATGAGTGAACTATACATATAAGTTTAAAATATCATATAAAAAGTTTCTTAAGGTAACATCCCCTGTAGAAATTATATAGAATCTCTATACCAATGGATTCAATCCAATCTTGTGATGTACTAAAACAAGATACTGAATCTTTCTACTATATTTGTGGAATATAAAACGGTCGCTCAATCACATGTAAGTAAGAGAAATAAATTATCAATCACACAACACAAGATGTATCTTCGAGAAAGAACCTACTCAAAACCCCTCTATCATATATTGTACAAATTGAAAGAATCATGAAACAATACAATTCTTTCTAACACTGATAAAATCATGCACTCTCCTCACTATTTCACTTTAATCCTGCTCAAAATTGACTAGCAATTCTTAGGAAAAATTGACAAACAGTTAGCCAATTCTCAACCCCTCCTTAGCCCAGCCTTGCTCACACAGTCCCTAAGAAATTAATCCCTATTAAATAGGATAATCAACCTTACTTGATTGTGCAATCCATCATGGGCTTCCCATGACTTTATAATTGGGCTCAAATAAGTTTTCTGATAATACAACTGATAGTTATGTTCACTTTAACCTCTATCTCAACTAGGTTTTCATAAGAACTAGCATGCATGCATCTATTAAAAGTGACTCATCAGTTATGTGATTGATCACTATTTTTTTCATAAGAATTGGCATGCATGCATATATTAAAAGTGACTCGTCAGTTACGTGATTGATCACTACTTGTGAATGAAATCTAAATTAATTCACTGGACATCTAGCTATCTCATCACTCAGTTAGAACTAGTTAAACTGAGTTTGTTTTGTAGCTCGTTAAAAGTTGGATGTCGGAGTTAGAGCCCTTCTCCAGATGGTAAGGAAGGGAACCAATTAATCAGTGTTATGAAGGTTGATATGCTTTGGAGTGTGGTCCGAAATGAGAAATTCCCCGCGGTTATCCATGCACTGAAATCAAGTCTTCCATGTGCACTTTTCTGAGATTTTGACAAGTTTTCGACCTCTGTAGCCAATGGATTATGGTTTTTATAATTTAATATTTCATATATATATATATATATATATATATATATATATATATATATAAAGTAAATATGCAAACCAAGTTTCTTGACGATTCTTGAGGGGCGGCGCTTTTTGGATGAGGGGTTTAAGGACACACAATGCAATAGTAAATTATTTTTTTTATATTAAAAAATCTAGAAATTTGTTACACTGCGGCTTTTTCCTATGGGGATTTTTAGTTATTTACATCCATTCGTGATTTACTTTATAAAATTATCCTTTTAGCAAAGTCTGTAATAAGATTTTGGTTTTCATAATGTGGTTGGAAAAAAAATGCAAAGAGAAGCGAAAATATATCCATATCGATTTTTTATATATATTTATTTATAAAAAACAATTATTAAGCAAAAATGTATTTATAGTTGATTTTTTAATGTTATATATATTTATTTATATTAAAATAATTATTTATTATATATTGTTTTATTAAGTGAAAATACATCTATAGTTGATTTTTTTATGTTATATATTTATTTATATTAAAATAATGATTTATTATATATTGTTTTTTTAATTTAATTATAGTTGATTTTTTTTTAATGATATATATTATTTATTTTAAAATAATTATTAATTATATATATATATATATATATATATTTTTTAATTTAATTTGTTATATCTATTTAAAATAGAGTAGTAAAGTGGTAGAATATAGTTAATTATTTATTAGCTATATTTATGATTTTTAATCTTAATAGTGGTGGTTTGTGTAATTTAAGTTATTAAATTAGAGTACATATATAGATTAAATATTAGATAATTAGGCATATTTAAGTGACACAAAAAAAATAAGTTATTTTTATATTCTCTTGAAACAAATCACTAATTTCACTAGTTGTGTACTCACATGACACATAAGTTGATTTTGGACTTGCATGACACAAACTTGCATCAAACAACATTACTTGCATGAGACACAATCAAAAACTACGTAGGTTTCTTTCTCACCTTACATGCATTCACTATAACTTATAGGTGTATGCATATGCCCATATGCAAACATGGGTAAATTTGGGGTATTTGAGCCTACAATATCACGACATATACCACTTTATTATCATAGTGATCCACAATATACAATTATCATTTTGTATCTAAAAAGAATTGTGCAAATGGGAGGAGGTAGATGGCCGAGTGAAAGAAATAAAATGCGAAAAATGGAATATTTACCTCAATGCATGTACCAAAAATAGCAACGAGTTAAAGAATTTTGTTATGGAGAAGTTTAGTAAGGGTATATGGTGAAAAGAGTTGGGTAGAAAGAAGAAGTACTGTGTTCACTGAATTCATCCTCACTTGTGATCTCCAACAAAAAGAGTACATTGGAGCTTAATTAATACATAAATTACATCAAATTTTCCATGAAAAGGGACCATTCAAGAGACCTAAAGAAGCTTGGGAAGAAAAGGTGTGTATTTTTTTTTACTTTTGGGGTAGTGGAATCTGAAAATCATTTCATTTTGGGATGTGATTCTTTTAGAAAAGTCAAGGATAGTTATGGCAGCATGGTAGCATCAATTCAGTGAGGGGCATGTTAATATGAGGAGACTGGTACTCTCATACACTATTGTTATTCTGGTGGACGTTAAAATATAATTAACTCAATAATTCAATAATTAACTAAAAAGAAAAATTATAGCAATAGGGACTTTATTCTGTAATAAGAATTCTAGAATTTTAATTTAATGATCAATAATTATGAAGTGGATGGTAGATATTTATGCTCCATGGAATATATTAGAGTATTCTTAGTAATAGTTACTCATCAAATGTTGAGATTTATCTCAAAAGTAGTTATTCACTTTCCTTCCTTTGAATTAATTTTATTAATTAAAAAAAATTTCATAGAAACATGTGTCACATGAACATGAGTTAAATTTTTATTAATTCCATTCTTCACATCCATTCTTGATTGTCGGGAGTTTTATCTTTTTACATCCATTCTTGATTTATGTTCTAAAATTTTCCTTTTAGCAATCTCTATAATAAGATTTTGCCTTTCATAACGTGGCTGGAAAAAAAATGCAAAGAGAAGCGAAAAGAGAAGCCAAAATATATGAATTTTGATTTTATTTTGATTTTTTTTAAATTGTTATATATTTATTTATATTGAAACAATTATTAATTATATATTGTTTTTTTAATTTAATTTGTTATATCTATTTAAAATAGAGTAGTAAAGTTGTAGAATATAGTTAATTATTTATTAGGTATATTTATGATCTTTAATTTTAATAGGAGAGGTTTGTTTAATTTAAATTATTAAATTAGAGTAGATATATAGATTAAATATTATATAATTGGGCATATTTAACTGACACAAAATGAATAAGTTAGTTTTATATTCTCTTGAAACAAATCATTAATTTAACTAGTTTTGTACTCACATGACATATAAGTTGATTTTTGACTTGCATGACACAAAATTACACCACAAAACATTACTTGCATGAGACACAACCAAAAACTATGTAGGTTTCTTTCTCACCTTACATGCGTCTACTATAATTTATAGGTGCATACATATGCCCCTATGCAAACATGGATAAATTGGGGATATTTGAACCTATAATCTCATGATACATACCACTATCGGTGTACACATATTCCCCTATGCAAACATGGGTAAAATGGGCATATTTGAACCGAGAATCTCATGATACATACCACTTTATTATCACAGTGATGCACAATATACAATTATCATTGTGTATCTAAAAATAATTGAGCGAATGGGAGGAGGTAGATGGGGGAGCGAAAGAAATAAAATGCTAAAAATGAAATATTTACATCAATGCATGCACCACAAATAGAAAGGAGTTAAAGAATTTTGTTATCGAGAAGTTTAATAAGGGTATATGGTGAAAAGAGTTGGGTAGGAAGAAGAGGTACTATGTTCAAAAATTCGACCCCACCTATGATCTCCAACAAAAAGAGTACATTGGAGCTACCATTTAGTGGATAGAAAATATTATTATTTCTTGATTAAGAAGTAATTCACATCAACTTTGACATGAAAAGGGACCGTGGAAGAGACCTAAAGAAGCTTGGGAAGAAAAGGTATGTACTTTTTTCACTTTTGGGGTAGTGGAATCTGAAAATCATTTCATTTTGGGATGTGATGCTTTCAGAGAAGTCAAGGATAGTTATAGCAGCATGGTAGCATCAATTCAGTGGGAGTGGTATTGTCTTTTTAGTGAGAGGCTTGTTAGAAGGTTGGGACAGCCCATCATCAATTTGAGTAGGAAAATGATTGAATTGCAAAAGACAAAAAAAAAGGATATTGATACTCCCATACACTATTATGAGTCTGGTAAACCTTAAAATATAATTAATTCAATAGTTCAATAATTATCTAAAAAGAAAAATTATTGCAATAAAGACTTATTTTAAAATAAATATGCATTACGGATTATAGTTTTTATAATTTATCGATTTTTATAATTAATATTTCATATATATGTAAATTAAAGTAAATATGCAAACCAAGTTTCTTAACGGTTCTTGAGCGCGGCGCTTTTTGGATTAGGGGTTTAAGGACCAACAATGCAATAGTAGAAATTTAGAAATTTGATACAATGCTGCTTTTTCCTATCGTTATTTTTAGTTTTTAACATCCATTCTTGATTTACTATAATTTTTTATTTTTTTTAAGTATTTTACATCTGTTCTTGATTTACTTTATAAAATTTTCCTTCAGCCATGTCTAAAATAAGATTTTGGTTTTCATAATGTGGTTGGAAAACGAATAAAAAGAGAAGCGAAAATATATCCATGTTGAGTTTTTTTTTATGTTATATATTTATTTATATCAAAACAATTATTAAGCGAAAATATATATATAGTTGATTTTTTTTTAATGTTATATATTTATTTATATTAAAATAATTATTAATTACCTAATGTTTTTTTTATTTAATTATAATTGATTTTTTTAATGTTATATATTTATTTATGTTAAAATAATTATTAATTATATATTGTTTTTTTAATTTAATTTGTTATATCTATTTAAAATAGAATAGTAAAGTTGTACAATATAGTTAACTATTTATTAGGTATATTTATGATCTTTAATTTTAATAGGGGTGGTTTGTTTATTTTAAGTTATTAAATTAAAGTAGATATATAGATTAAATATTAGATAATTTGGCATATTTAAGTGACACAAAATGAATAAGTTAGTTTTTATTCCTTTGAAACAAATTATTAATTTTACTAGTTGTGTATGCACGTGACACATAAGTTGATTTTGGACTTGCATGACACAAACTTGCATCACACAACATTACTTGCATGAGAAACAATCAACAACTACCTAGGTTTCTTTCTCACCTTACATGCATCCACTATAGCTTATAGGTGTGTACATATGCCCATATGCAAACATGGGTATACAATTATCATTTTGTATTTAAAAAGAATTGTGGAAATGGGAGGAGGTAGATGGCCGAGCGAAAGAAATAAAATGCAAAAAATTGAATATTTACCTCAATTCATGTACCACAAATAGCAACGAGTTAAATAATTTTGTTATGGAGAAGTTTAGTAAGGGTATATGGTGAAAAGAGTTGGGTAGAAAGAAGAAGTATTATGTTCACCAATTGAACCCCACTTGTAATCTCCAACAAAAACAATACATTGGAGCTAGCATTTCATGGAGAGAAAATAGTATTATTGCTTAATTAAGAAGTAACTCACATCAACTTTGGCATGAAAAGGGACCATCTAAGAGACCTAAAGAAGCTTGGGAAGAGGTATGTACTTTTTTTCACTTTTGGGGTAGTGGAATCTGAAAATCATTTCATTTTGGGATGTGATGATTTCAAATATGTCAAGGATAGTTATGGCAACATGGTAGCATCAATTCAGTGGCAGTGGTATTGTCTTTTTAGTGAGGGGCATGTTAGAAGGTTGGGACAACACATCATCAATTTGAGTAGGAAAATGATTGAATTCCAAAAGAAAAAAAACAAGGAGACTGGTACTCCCATACACTATTGTTGGTCTGGTGGACATTAAAATATAATTAATTAATTCAATAATTATCTAAATTTTTTTTTATAGCAATAGGGACTTTATTCTATAATTATGAAGTGGGTGCTAGATATTTAAGATCCATATTATATCCTAGAGTATTCATAGTAATAGTTACTCATCAAATGTTGGGATCTATCTCAAAAGTAGTTATTCACTTTCTTTCCTTTGAATTAATTTTATTAATTAAAAAAAAATGTCATAGGAACATGTGTCACATGAACATGAGTTAAATTTTTTTGAGAATGTGGTATTAGTAAGAGATGGTATTGGCCCATGGTACTGTAACGAATGCAAAGAGAAGCAAAAATATATCCATGTTGATTTTTTTATGTTATATATTTATTAATATTAACACAATCATTAGTTATATAATGTTTTTTAATTTAATTTGTTATGTCTATTGAAAATAGAGTAGTAAAGTTGTAGAATATAGTTAATTATTTATTAGGTATATTTATGATCTTTAATTTTAATAGGGGTGGTTTCTTTGATTTAAGTTATTAAATTAGAGTAGACATATAGATTAAATATTAGATAATTGGGCATATTTAAGTGACACAAAATGAATAAGTCAGTTTTATATTCTCTTGAAACAAATCACTAATTTGACTAGTTTTGTACTCACATGACACATAAGTTGATTCAGACTTACATAACACAAACTTGCATCACACAACATTACTTGCATGAGACACAATAAAAAGCCACGTATATTTCTTTCTCACCTTACATGATTCCACTATAACTTATAGGTGTATACATATGTGTAAGATACAAGATAAAACAAAATTTACTTCTTGCATTAATACTTCTATGGCATGCTTACTAATCTTAAACATAAGTTTTAGGTTTTTATGTAAACCAGCACATATTAAATTTTACCCTTCCGGAAACTCGCCAAAACCTAACCACTAATTAAGTCTATGGTTTGCGCCGGCAGAAGCTCATCACATTTTAATAAATGTCTCAAACATTGTATGTACCAAAGTCATGTTGTCATGTTCTGGAAATTTAATACCATGACAGCTGTGAGATTTCTTGGATTTGGGTTCAAGTTTTAATGGGCTACCTTCCTTTCTACTCACCAACCGATCCTTGGAGATCTATGGTGGTTGTGTTCAGTGGGAAATGCCTTGGTTTATCCCAGAAAAACCCTATCTGATTTCATCATTTTTATTTTCCAATGCGATGAGTTTGTTCTGTAGCTGGTTAAGGGTTGGATGTCACAGTTATAAGCTCTTCTCTGATTGGTAACGAAGGTAACCAATGAATCAGGGTTAGGAAGGTTGATATGACTTGGGATGTCATCCAGAATGAGAAATTCCCTGTGGTTGTCGACGAGCTAGAATTGACTCCGCCATATGCACTTCTCATAGATTTTGGCAGGTTTTCGGCCTCTGTTGCGAATGCAAGCTGCTGGTCTGAATCCCGCTCAAACCCTCTCTACTCAGCACAGGTAATACCCTTATTTTTTTTACAATGTTACTTTGCCTCTAGGCTTACCTTATTCAAATCTTACCTTATGCAATCTAATTATGGTGATTTAATCTTCTGAAATTTTTTCCTATTCATTTGTCTCCAGTTCGACTCTCAAAAAATCTCGTGGTGAATTACCATTTGCAGGCATTTATATTTTTGGGTTTCATTTTCTTTTCGTTTTCGCTTAAAATTTTACAATAATTATCGTTTTATTTCATCATGCTAACGCTTGCAATTTTTTGTGGCTTATTATTGCAGGTGAGTTCCTTACCGAACATCAAGGTCTCTCGTAAATCTTCCTTCACATTGAGCGCTGGGGTCCTATATTACTACTAACGAAAACAGATCTACCTTTCCATGTATGCATGTGTGAATCCGCAGAGTATAAGAAGGACTCCTTCCTCTTGCTAGCATATTAGTGAAATTCACTTGAGTTTGACCATAGAATTTGTCTAGTTGAGTAGCTTGTTTTTCTAGCGTCGGCTTTCTTGCATTTTCTTATATGTACTCCAGTATTGGTTATATGAATATTCCTCCCTTCAAGTGTATGAAGTTGTTAGAGGATTTCCTCCGAGCCAGTACCTTTGGGCTTCGGTTTCATTTTGCAGAATTAATTATTGTAATTTCTTAGTTTTGGAAATGTAATGCTTAACGATTTGTTTTCCTTCTAAATTCATATCATAATACAAATTTCTTCATGGGAATTTCTTGTTGTGTTTGGAAACTGTGTTATTCGATGCAGTTTATATATATATATATATATATAGTTATTTTTTCCATTATGTGTACTTTATTCTTATCTAGTAACATACTTGTGTTCAAAGTCTCAGGCCAGACCTTGATTCTCGATCTCTAATATATATATATATATATATATATGAATTCTAGCTTCCATTTCACTTATTTTATAGCTAGATATATGCTTAGCATGCAGATTCTGGAAATGAAAAGTTTATTTTGTCTTAATTAGTTTTCATTCCTTTTTCTTAAATTACCAATACAGGGTTTTGTATCTTTTTCACTTAGGTGACGGGACCACCTCTAACTTTTGTGCAAGTATAAGTAGTCAGGAGTAGCAATGAGTTCTGGGTTGAGATTATCTCCTCATTCCCAGAACCAATGGTTGACTCCACAACAATTTTTAGATGATAGCTTTTATATAGTTTGTTTACTTGCTTTGACTTTGTATAGTCAATTTGTAAATATATTTCAATAACATAATCTCTTTTTCAACTATTCTTTTGTATGCATCTCGACAGATTCAAAATATTTGCAATAAATATTTACAGTAGCTCATATTATTGTTTTTGCAAAATCTCATAGTATTAATTTGCAGTAATTAAAATTATTTTGCAAAAATTATTATTTTAGTTGCAGAAACTCACAAGATTAACTTACAGTAACTCATAATAATAATTTCAAAATCTTGTAACTAATTGACGAGTTCATGAATAACATTGCAAACTCATTTCTTTGTTTCCAGGTATTGATCCATAACAATATTGCTTTCGTGAAGCTTATTAAACACATATCTATGTGAAAGTAACTATAATAAGCCACCTGTGTAACACCCCCAAGTTCTATGCTTTTCAAATGAGACATTTGAACATAAATCCAAAGGGGAGTGGACCCCAGTGGATGATTATTGTGTGGATGTGGTTAATTTTGTAATTATGAAAAATAAATAAAATATTATGTATGCACTATGACCAGATGAGAACATGAGATCCTATGCCTAATCCATGAGGTGATGGAAAAGGAAAAAAAAAAGACTTTCCCCAAATCTTTCAAAAATCCTTGAAAGAAATTATTTCTAATTTAGATTTTTGAGGAAAAATCTAAATTTTCCCCAATGAAGAGAGGGTAGTTGAAAGGTGAGAAAAAAGTGGAAAAGTGAGAAAAGAAACACGGCAGGCACAAAGAGTCCCCGGAGAATGAAACCTAAGGCTAAACGAGGAATAAAGCATCACGGGGTACGGACGGCAATTAGAAACGAGCTGAGGAAGCCAGAAGCTTAAATAAAATTTGCTCGAGAGCAGTTGAGGCTAGTACGTGCAGGGAGGATCTGGGGTGAATCCTGGGAGATAAAGAGGATTCTAAGGTTGGGAGGACTGGTCATAGTAGAGGTGTGCATGCATACATTTGGAGATATCTGTAAGTCTGTTTTAAATATATCCCTGTTTTATGAAATTGTGATGTTATATTCCTCTATGCAATTTATGAAATTGTGATGTTTTATTCCTCTATGAAATTTATGAAATTGTGATGTTATATTCCTTTATGCAATTTATGAAATTGTGAGGTTATAGTACATGATGTTATGTTAAGTTGCATTATGCAACTGTTAGATGGATTAAATGGTTCAGTAACTTAGGTAATTACAACTACAGCTACTGACAGTAGAGACAAAGGGTTGGGTGTAGGGATGAGTACCTTGAAATACTGAGATTGGAGATGATAGATCAATTAAACAGCCGCTCTAATAACTATGTATAGATATAGCTTGTTATCATTGAAAGAAGTATTTAATTTCTGTGTGTAGAAACAGAAAATAGTAACAACCCAGTAACCATGAACAACAAGTTCCAAACAACTAAATCTATCATAACAATACGGATGGTTCAGAACCCCTGTAACCAATAACATAAAGTAAGAAACAATAACCCTGTGATAGTCGTCTGGGGTTCAGTATGTATGTTCCAATGGAGAGAATGGTAACAGTTAGAATTTAAATTATTTTAGTAAAGGTAAGTGTAATCATCTGAAAGTAGAAGTTGAATACTGATTAAGGACGAAGATCTAACACTAGAAATTCTAAACTATCCAGTGCAGTATTCTCTACCTCCATTTGATTAGAACAAGAGGCTTTGTTTCCTAGCTTCCATGGAACAGTTGAATCTGTACCGGAGTGTCACACATGGTGAATGCTTGTAACAGAAAAACAAGGGGGAAATCCTATTAAACATTCTATTGTGAGAGCAAAGGCTGTGTGAGGGAAGATTGTAAGCATATGACAAACAAACACAAGAAACAGAGCATCGAGTTACCATCCATATAAACTGCTGGGAAGGTAGTTGAAGCAATGGAGGTTAAATGAGTATAGTTAGATGTAGGCGAGGAGGCATACATCTATACTTCGATGCTGCCATTGAAAAAGGTTGGAAATTTGATCAGGCCTGCAAACTGGGAAGTTTGAGGAAGGACCTAGTGATCCTCGAGAGTTGAACAAAACTCTGCACAAAAACATGAGAAATACAAAGTAATATATATAGATCTATAAGGCTACTATATGGACTGAGAATACGGGAGGTCAAGCCCAAAAATTGGCATGGAAATTCTTGTATTCCATGGCTGACTGTAAGTAAGGAACATAATCTAAACCCCCTATAACAGTCTGAAATTGTCCTTAATGCAGTATAGAAACTATAATTGTTATCGTGGCATAAAGCGGAGAATAATTGAGGTAGGTTATATGTGTAACACTCATCACCGGTTCACTTGTCTTTCCCAATACAGATAGTGTAATTTGACTTGTTATGAAAAGAGAAAAAAAAAAAAAATGAGTCCGGGAGACGTGACAAATGGTATCGGAGCTACAAGTTCAAAAATTGGGCAAGATAGGTGCTCACCAAGAAAGAGAAAAGTGTTATAGATTACTTCAAGTATACAATTATCTTGGATATACTTTCAAGTATACATATATCAGGTGGTGATGAAGTAGAAACATTGATATGGGAATAGTATGAGGAGGCTCATAAAACCAAAATGGCTAAACCTATAATAGGTTTAAAACTGGAAACCAATACCTCTCAGAAAAATATTATTTCTATGTAAAATAATAAAGTATGATTGTTCTTCCCGCGGACTATATATCCATGATGAAAAAAATATAAGTAGAATGACATATTTAACTATTGTCCTACTATCATCATTATGAAAAAAGAAATTTCAGTGTTCATAAAGTTAAGATACTGAAACCATCATTAATACAGTAGAAAAGATCAAGGCTGAAGTTAAGGGAGAGGAAAGGGGAAAGTGGTACTACCATGAACATGCAGATGTTGCATAAAGACTACCAAGAGTATAGAAGGATGAATTCCATTATTGAAACTGTTAAACTAAGTGTTCCTTACTGTGAGGAAAAAAAAGAGAAAAATGAACTTCTAGAGATAAGAGTAAAGATTGTTCAGTGGTGGATTTTGCAGACTTGTGGTATGTTCTGAAATTCTTGTTTATATGTCTCATTACAGTATGAATTGACTACATATAAACATTTAATTTTATGGCATTAAGAAATTTTGGGTACCACATTTAACAAAATATATTCTGAGGCATTCACCTTCCATATTGTGTTTAGTTGCAGACCAGAAAGTTCATAGGGTAGAAAACTCCAGAATCTCTAAACCAAGGTTGGCTTAAATCTGAAGTGACTTAGTCCCCAGGAATCATGAATTATTATTCTGTTCCTATGTGTATACATGGGATATTGTATGCTCTTATGGATGCTAGACGTACTGATGTATGCATGGTATATAACAAAACAAAGAAAGAAGGATATGAGAATGTGACAAACAGATTGTGCTAGAAAAGAATCATTCCAAAAAGGTATGAGCATTATAACATTTATAATGGTATAAGTTCTATCCTTAAACTTACTCTTGAAAAACTTGAATCTGAGTAACTTTTTGAAATTTAATTGAAGGCTCTTTGGGCCAGCACTAGTAATTAATTAATAGCATTCCAAAAAAAAAAAAAAAAAGGAAGTTAAGAGTAAGTGCTCTACAATATAAAACTTCACTTCTTAATAAATCCCAAAGTAGATGCCCATATAAAAAAAAAGAAAGAAAGAGAATTAGTATAGATTAGTTGTATTCTAGCGTATTCTCTAACTCGACAACAAAGCCCTAAGGCAATGGAGAAATCCAATGCTTAGGTATGCAAACCATTTATATATATATCGAATATCTTTACATGCGCATCTACTCAATACGAAAAAAAAAAAATGGGTACATTAGCTCTTATAACAGTCTAAATTTTTGAAGTACCATTCGTAGTACTTATAAGAGAAATCGCATGTTAGCATTAGCAAAAAGGGCAGTTAAGAGGCTTAATACATATCTAACGAAACAGCAAATACGATGTAGATGGGTTCAGCAAATACGATGTAGATGGGTTTAAAGGTAGTGAATAAGCATCGGGGGTTAACCCAACAAATTCTTTATCACGACTATAGTCAAACAATGAACATGCAAATCCGATACAGGGATATGTACTGACCGGAACGACCTAAAAGGGCAAATATATATATATCACAGAAACATGAAAAATTGCGTGCCATGAAAGTTAATCAGCACGATGTACATAGAGCATTAAAAAAAATATCAAAACCGTCAAAATGAATCGGGAGTTAAAGCAGTCACGCCGATAACAGTGAGTTATCAAAGAAGAATGCGGCGCGTACATATAGCTGAACCTGCGCAAAACCAGCGAGTAAGTATGAGTAGGTGTGAATTGTAAAGAGGATCTCTACGGGACTCTGTGTTATCAGACTATGGGTCTAACGTTAATACCAGAACGAAATTTGCAAATCCGACAGTTCCAACTCTGTGTTTTGTTAAGCCAACGATATAGTTAACTCTAACGCTTTGAAAGCAGACAGGGTTAAATCAATGTAACCTTACAGAGTACCATGTACAGTAGAGGCACAGCATTTCTCCCCCATGGAAAATGCGTAGCCATGTTACACAATATTAAACAACATTTCTTTCTATTGTATCGGAAAAACGAAATCAAAACGACCAGCATGAACAGAGAATAAAAATTCCTATTCGACCGGCTGAAAAAAAAAAACTCCAGAAAACAAGTATTCCAAAGCGAATAACCCTACAGTCATGCGGTCCTAAAACCGTAGCGTGAGATCAACAAAAGAAATACTCGGCCAGATGGTTGGGCTTCAACACGTCCACCCTGGTCTCCCTACCAAGAGGTGCAGATGGGAGGAACCCTAAAACCAGTGGACGAGGAGCGCAAGGAAACCAAAAGACCGGGGAAATGAAATCGTAATAGGCATACGGGGTTTTAAGGAGGCGAATCGTTGTGGCTGATTGAACGGGTATAGACAGAAAACCGAAACCCTAATTGCAAGTGCCCAGAATTGGTACAAAGAAAATCCCGAGGGCGGGATCTTACAGATCTTCGCGTGCAGATAAATCTATACCTGAATGGAGTAATCGGAATTCTTTAACCCTGAAATTGTAAGGACCGCACAGATAAATCCTGTTACTGCACTGTTTCCGTCCTCGCCGAGGTAAGCAAACCCATCGGCACACTTACGGGTATGGACAACCGTCGAGGAATTCCATTCAAGGTACCCTAGCTGCGATTCCACAGCGTACCTGGAAACTTGCCGAGGTTGCGAAGGAGACGGGATGAGCGGTGGTTGGGTGCTCGCACCAATCATAGCGAACCTGGCCGTGGAGAGTTACCCACACCAACACTCCAACCAAAAGAAAACCGCATCCGTACCTGTGATACGAACCCAAGGAAAAAAATTAATAATGACAGTACAGGAAATGGAAACGAATCACTAACGATTGATTTCAAATTAGGGGAGGGACGCCAGTTGTTGGGCGCCCTCCCGTCCACCTCAGCAAACGGAGGCATAAACCACGTGGACGCTGTACGACAGCTGCCCACTCGGACCGGCCACGTGTTGGGTTGGTGGGTCAATTGAATGCGCGGGTTTTAATGCCACCTAGGGTTTGTGCTGTCCGTTTTCCCGCGATGTCTATCAACTCGCGTTCATTCTTGGTCGGGACCGGTCTGTGGGCGTTCAGCTCCGCCGGTGGTGGTCGCTGCAGGTTCCAGAACCTGCGCAACCTGTTGCGATTTCCTGTTAGCGGTTGTGCGTTTCAATGCTCACTACTACATGTTAGCTGTTTGTCGCAGAATGTAAACCTGTTCGCCAGTTCGGGGTTCTTGAGATTGTTGGGTATATGCATTTGTTTCTTGCTAGACGTTGCAGCTCGCCGACGCCTCCTGTTCTTGGACGCGAAGTCTGTCGTTGTGTCCATGAATCCTCTGATGCTGGACCGCCAGGGTTTCGGTTCATTTGCTCTTTTTCGTCAACCTGTTCAGGTATTGTTGCATTTCTTTTGGTTGAAATCGTCGATGCCACTTTTGATTATAATTGCTGATTTTCGTAATTATGCGTAATGTGGTTCCATGGCTGGCATTAAGGGCGTATGCAGGTCTATCAGTGCTTCTCCGCATCCTCTAAGGTAATGCGCTGACCTTCGAGAATCTCTCCGTAGGATTCAACTTTACACCATTCCCGTGTTATTTAATTTTCACTGTGTTTATCAACACTTTCAGTCGTTGTTCGGTGGAATTATGTTTAACTGTTCTTGTTTTATTGGGTATTGTTGGTATTAGACCTTTATATGGATATGTTCTTGTTTTCTTGGGTATAGCTGGTATTAGACCTTTATATGGATATCTTGCAGGTCTGGTCATGAATGAGGTGGGTGTTTTGTTATGAAGCCCCATATTTTCGAGTGGTCTTATACATGGCAAATGTTGTCATAGTGGATAGCAGTTGGAGTTCACTATCTTAAGTTCGTGCTGTTTTCTGCAATTTTTTGTTCAAACCTTGTAACGGATAGTTTCAAGTATTGCTTTCATCTCCATTCACTTCGTTACCTTTTTCTGGATAGTATGCATCATAGCAGAGCCGAATTCTAAAATTAACAGGTAGTTAAAGAAAGTGTTGTTGCGTTGGTCTGTAATAGTTTGGACTAATTGCCCTTAATCAGTGTTCTACTTCTGGGCTTAGTATTATATCTGTGGTAGCTCTCCTATGATTAGTAGGGATGAGAATCAACATTTTTAAGCCTCAGGTTTTTGTTTTTAAGTCCGATAAGTCACCCCCGCGATGCCGCTTCTTCCAAATTGTGATAATGTATCCACTTCCCACTACTCATTGAAGCTACAAGATGTCACTTAACATGGGTGTCCCCTTTCCGCATACATGGGTTACCGGATGAACCGCATTTGTACTAATTCACCACGTCTGGTGTCAGACTCAGATAATGCTAATCTAAATCTTGATGGGCCATTTTTATGGTATTGTTCAGGCAAAAGGTCCATGAAAAGGGAAGAGCATAAAGAGTGTCTATGCCTACAAATTATGCTCTTGTTCTGACAGAGAACTGTATTGAAGTCATCATTTAATTGTCTTCTGCAAAATCTACGGATACGACCTTTAAATACTTTATTTAGATATTATTAAAAAAATTATCGCATCGATGCTATATATCATGCGCTATTGCCGCCTTAGTTTTCAAATAAGATGAGATTTGAGATGGGCTTACTTTGCGGTATTGTTCGAAGAAAAAAGGTCCATGAAAAGGAATAGCAATAAGAGTGTCTATGCTCACAAATTATGTCATTTCGACACACATCAATAGGTCATCATTTAATTGTTCGTATCTAATGATATTGAATTCAAATATCGACAATGAATTTTCAAATACTTATTACTTCGATTATTATTAAAAAAATTATCGCATCATTATATACTACAGCTTAAGGGGCTTTGGTTTTCAACAAGTATTATATTACAGAGATAATGGTTTTTATGGTATTGTTCGTGCTCAAAAGGTCCATGAAAAGGGAATAGCACAAGAGTGTCTATGCTCACAACTATGCCATCCTTCGACAATATCATCAGAATTATCATCATTTAATTGAAATTGTATTTAGGATACGCTTGAATTATCAAATATTGGATGTTTTCGAATTTTCAAATACTTATTACTTGATTATTATTAAAAAATTTTATCGCAATTCATTATATATCACAGTTTGCTGTCAGCTTTTAGTTTTCAACAAGTATTTATAGGTTTGAGATGGGCCATTTTTATGGTATTGTTCAGGGCAAAAAGGTCCATGAAAAGGGAATAGCACAAGAGTGTCTATGCTCACAAATTATGCTCATCTTGACAGAGAAACTGTAATAGGTCATCATTTAATTGTCTTCAAAATTTAATGATACAGTTGAATTTTCAAATACTGACAGTTGAATTTTCAAATACTTATTACTTGATTATTATTAAAAAAAATTATCGCAATTCATTATATATCACAGTTTGCTGTCAGCTTTTAGTTTTCAACAAGTATTTATAGGTTTGAGATGGGCCATTTTTATGGTATTTTTCAGGGCAAAAAGGTCCATGAAAAGGGAATAGCACAAGAGTGTCTATGCTCACAAATTATGCTCGTCTTGACAATATCACTGTAATAGGTCATCATTTAACTGACGTTACAACTGCTCTTAGTAAGTCTTTGTAGCATCAGGTAGATGCAACATATATTAGCATTTACCATGGGTATTCCTCACTCTTACAAGTTTGTTGCAAATGTGTTTCTGTAGCATTAACTCATGTTGGTTATTTTGATAGAGATTCATGTAGTGTTACTCCTATTGAGCTTGAGAGGATGCTAGTTATAGTAGGCCTGTGATATCTTGAGCCTTCTACTGCAATTTTACATGAATTAGATTGTGCACTTTTTGCTAATTTTGCCTATTTGTGGTCTTCTTTTGAGGCATGCTTGTAATCTTGGCACGACCCTTTTTTGAGCCATTTCCCTCTTGTGGTGCATGCAACCAGGGCACATTTTTCACCACCAATTTTGCAGGCTTTTGGGCACGTTTTCAGCAGTTGAGTGAGCAGCAATGCTATCATATTTTCATTATGTATTCACTTATTTTACAACATATTTTGAGCATTTTTTACAGTGTATTTTTTATAGTTTAGGCATCTTTTACAAAGAGGTAATTATTTTGTTGTTTGAAGTTAATTACTGCTGAAACAAATTAATTAGTTTGGAAGGTTTATTGTTTCTTATTTGAAACATGGCTTGTTATTTTGATAGAGATTCATGTCTTGTTGTTGGTTATTTTGATAGAGATTCATGTAGTGTTACTCCTATTGAGCTTGAGAGGATGCTAGTTATAGTAGGCCTGTGATATCTTGAGCCTTCTACTACAATTTTACATGAATTAGATTGTGCACTTTTTGCTTATTCATCCACTAATGATATGCAAGAGCTTGAGTCTAACACTTAAAATGATCTTTCACATATTGATTTGCAAAAACCACATGTTGCATCTTTTGTTCAACTAGCATTGGATTCTTCACCAACTACATCTTAATTGTATTGGCAGCCTCATCATTATGGTTGGAGGCATTCTCGCTCTCTATCCAAGTATCGCTATGCTATGCCAATGATTCTTCTTACTAATCTGTGAAGAAGAGGCCAAAAAATAAATATGGCTGGGAAGATATCTTGCTTATTAAACAGTCTTCAAAAACTATGACAGCCCTATCACAGTCATTCTAACATATCACCGATTTGAAACTAGTTTTGTCTCATAAAAAAATAGCTCCTAGGTATGTTCATAAAAAGTCCCTTAAAAAAATATACATATAGATATTCAGCTTTAAACAGCCCCATGATTATACTTAGTGTAGTAGAAAGGAAATTTGAGATCTATTAAGATATAAAAATCCAAAAACATCTAACACTCCATAACTGTTGACGCCCTACTCTCCATATCTTGCAGCGTTTGACAAGTAAATCAAATTGAATCGTTCCATTTCGGGAATCCATGGTGGCTTGTACCAGGATTTCTGAGATCCAAGTAAGACACTTAAAGTGTTTCTGGTAGAATACTTCGGTGTTACAAGAAACACAATAAGACACTTATTGTGCTTCATGTAACACAAAAGTATCCTATTAGAAACACTTGAGGTGTCTTTCTTAGTTCTCAGAGGTCCCTGGTACAAGCTGCCATGGCGCCATGGATTCCCGAAATGGAACGATAAAAAGTATTTACTTTGTCAAACACTGCAACATATGGAGAGTAGCGTGTCAATAGTTATGGAGAGTAGGGCGTCAAAATTCATACTTTGGGAGTCTTGTTTGAGATGATCCCTATAATGATGTACGAAGAGATTGTATCTATTGAACCCTTAGATTAACATCTCATGTTAGGTAGATATAACCAGATTGGTTTTGATTATGTTGTTAGGCTACCTTATTTTCCTAAAAAAAAGATTTAATTATGAAAAACAAAATTACATTCACTATGTGTTTTTCTACATTTCAGATATATCCTTAAGCATAGGAAGTGATAAAAGTATGGCTGGAAGATATCTTGCTTCATAAACAGTCTTCAAAAATGTCAATATGACAGCCCTATCACAATCATTCTAACATATCACCGATTTGAAACCAAACGTAGAGTCCATCCAAAAATCCACATCATAATGTGGTTACATCTAAAAACATTTAACACTCCTATTCTTTATGGCCTTGAGAATCTTCAGTGCCAAACACTAAGTTGCCTGATTGAGCCAAGTAGGTTGGCCTTCCCAAGAAGGCTTGATTAGGTGGTGGTTGATTGCTGCCATATAATTGAGACCAATTTTTCCCTTCCATCCATGGAGGAATTGAGTACCCGTACCTCACACTTGCGTTAAGTGGAGGTGTGTGCTGAGCATACATTGAATTCAGACCTCCTGTGGTAGGAATAAGGCAAGTGGGTAAACCCCGATTTTGATACTGAGGCACTTGAATGTTTATGAGGTCTTGGAATAATGTTGTATTATTTGCAATGTTGTCCAATGTGTTGGACATGTTCCTTGATTCATTCTCATCAACTGTGCTTGCATTTATGTCAACCATATGAGTCAGCCCTTGTTCCCTTTCAAGCATTTGTTGAGCCTTCCTTGCTTCCTTTTCCTGTCTTGAGATTTTTTTTTGTTGCTCCTTCTCTTGCCTTGCTCTCTCTCTTTCAAGCCTTTCATCTGCTCGACGTTGTGCTGCAATAGCCCTTGCTGCCTTCTTCTCCTTGGCTTGATCCCCTTTTTTTTTTTTTTTTATTCCTGAATTTCCATTTTCTTATTTTCAGACTCAACAAGGAGCTTTATATAGTCTTCAGAGGTGAGTAACTGTGAACTTCGCCCCAAACGAAGACTATTGGATGTTCCTTGCTTCTTTTTCATTGACACTCTTTCTACCGGTAGCTTTAAGAACCGCCCAAGTAACTTCTCCCTCCCTCCCACCTGCATGTCATTGCTTGGCACTTCAGTATCCGTGGCACTTGATTGAACTATATTGTTTTCTTCATCTGCTTCCTCATTATGTTCGCCATCTTCTTCCATTGATCTATTGTCCACAAAAAAATGAACAATTTCACTATTCAATTCAGCCACTTGTGAAGGCATGTTCATGCTTTGTTCATTGGTTCTTGAGACACTATGGGCGTTCAAATTAATCATGTTTTCTGCCAGCCATGATGGTGGGTTTACTTAGCTAGGCAATGACAATTGGTCATTTTCAATTTCATGCCCAATATCAGCATTTTCATTTTCTGCATTAACAATATCAGCATTTTCATTTTGAACTAAATCTGCATTAACAATATCAGCAATTTCTGTTTCAACAAAATTTGCATTCTCAACTGCATGTTCAACAGTGTTGTCATCAATTTGCTGACAAGTATACTGTGTTTCACATACCTGCTCATCATCATCAGCATATAACTGTCCTTGAGAGAGGGAAATTATATTATCAGCTGCAACCACCTCATCATGTTCATTTACTTCTTCTTCCACTTCCTGTCTTTCTTCCTGACCATCCACATGGAAAGCTTGGCTACAAGCAGTATCATGCATAAGAGCATCGTAATTTAGTGGCCATATTCCTGTCCTTCTAAAGCCAGCCTTGATATTTGATGGTGTCAGAGCCCTTTTAAAAGCCTTACTTGCAAGCTCTGCTAACTCGAACCTTTTGACCTCAACCCTTGGATTCTTTGCCATCCATGCAGCACGTTCTGACCTGAAATAGTTTTTGAAAGGGCCAAACACACTAACATCAAGTGGCTGCAATCTGTGAGTGGTATGAGCAGGCAATGTTAAAAGGTCAATGCCCAAATTGTATGCTTCCTCAATTGTTTGTAGAGCCATGTGGCTTCCATGGCCATCTAATATCAACAAGTGTATGTTATTAGGTGAGACACCACCTGGCACAGATGCAGCAAAGTGGCAAAGCCAATTTAAAAACAGCTCTTTAGTCATCCATGCATGGGGATGTGCAGCCATGCATGCTCCAGGTTCACAGTTTTGTATATAATTTTTCAACTGATTTTTACCTTTGAAAAGATAAAATCCTGGGATTGAAGCACCAATTGCATTGACACAACATAAAATGGTTATCCATTCCCTGCTCTTAGGCAAAATCTTTGGCACGTTTCGTCTACCTCTTTTCGCAATTACCCTCATGCCACAATTCCTTCCCGCCTGTAAACCTGTTTCATCACAATTCCATATATGGTCTGCAGCATAAGAGTGTTTATCATATGCACTAGAAAGAGTGTCATAGAACTTACATACAACTGTAGGGCGCAAATTTAATGCTCTGTCTCTATCAAGGCCCTCAGCTGTACGCAATACAAGGTCTGGATGCCTTTTTTTAAACCCAAACCACCATGATTTACCAGGAAACCCATCTTTGAATGGGTTTGGCCTCCCTTGACAGATTTGAGCAACTGTAGATTTGAGTTGTATCAAATCTAGCCCATGTCCCAATTGGGCCATTTCTTTACACCACTCAACCACCTCAGCCTCCTCCTCTTCAGTCATAACTGTAACAGGCCCTCTACGTTTGGTGTGAGTCAGCCCATTTATCCAATAATGTATTGATGAAGGGGGAATAGTATGCTTCTTTGCAGATGCCCGAACAGAATATCCATTGAACTCTATGTCGTCAATTGCAGCTAACATTTCTTCTTTTGTCCAACCTCTTATAGCGCTGATATTTTTAGTTGAATTTGCACCTTGGACTGTGGTTGACGGTGGCTCTATGGCTGATGGTGCCACAACATCAGCTTCAGCCACATGCTCATCGTCAACAACATTTCCTGGAGCATTGGTGACATTGACATCACCTGTTCTTTCTTCATCCGATGAGGTGCATCGCAATTGGGCACCCCTGGTCACTCTTCTGCCACTTCTCCTTGTGCGAGCGACATAACTCACTCTTGCCATGGATGCAACTACCTGTAGGCTGCAAAAGTACCCATTGCAAGCTGTTATTCATAATTGAAAAGAAGGATTGTTTTCATATGATGAATACAGCATCTATGCATAGCAATTGCAGATATATATGTCAATTTCAAATGCTACAGCTTCTATTTTCAGCTACTGCAGATATATATGTTAACTTCAAATGCTACAGCTTCTGTGCTGAACTCCCTATTGCAAATTTGCAGATTTGTTTTCAGCAACCTATTTATTCAAGGTTTTGTAATTTCTAGCAACCTATTTATTTTAATTTCAATCGGTCACTCAGAGATTGATCTATAGTTGATAGTAACCAGGTTATGTATGAACTGGCAAGAGTGATTGTATGAACTGGCAAGAGTGATTGAAAAAGTTTCATTCTGTTATAAAAAAATACAATACCAGTAATGAAGGCTTCAGTGATATGAAATTGTTTGAGTTTATTTTTCTGAATCCATCTTATTGAATTTTTTTTTTAAGATTTAGATTACAAATAGAATACAATTGTGATTTGAAATGGTTTAAGTTTTTTCTTTAAGTGTTTTTTATCATGAATATTTATAAATTCAGCCTATAAGTTGCCTTGGGGGCTCGAGTCTTACTTGAATGCATAACAAACTGTTTGTAGCCAGTTGAAAGTGGGAAGTTACATAATCAAAATTTATGATTCTGTTTGCTCCATGCCATTTGGTTGTAAAAGTACTAAAATTTAAAACATACATTTGGCAAGATTTGACAATAAGTTTAAAGTAAAGTATCAAAAATATGGCAGAGCTACATTGAAATTACATTGTCTAGAAATGCACTTCCATTCCAAGAGAAGATAAGGTAGAGTCAACAATAACTTCACTGGTCACAAAACTGAAGTTAATCTACTTAGTGTGCAGTTGCATCAGTGGGGACTTCCCATTTTCTTGCACCCTATGGCTCCTCTTGTCATTAGGAGCTTAAAAAACATATTCAAATCACATGCTAGGATGGCTCCTCTTGTCATTAGGAGCTTAAAAAACATATTCAAATCACATGCTAGGATTACAGAGCTGCGCACCACCTCTTTAAACCTATTTGTTTTGGCCCAAAATTCAGAGTTAAGCATGCGAGGAACTCTCTTAGGTGCACTTGTTTCTGTTGCTACTTCTTTAATAGCAGCTCATTTAGGCTGTTGTTTTACACAGAATTCTTTGTTTCACAGTAGTTGGCTTTTATACAGCCTGGTTGTACTTGTTTGATTGGACGTGACCTTAGGCCTCTGAGATGTTTTCAAGGTTTGTGTGCTTTACACCTATGCAGGTGGCTTCACAATTACTTTCAGGGTTTAGCAATAAGATGTTATTTTCCTGGAAATTCTTTGGCAGCAAAGTAGTTTTTTGTTTTGAAGTCTGGCTTTGCTTTTGACCGGTCTCATGTAGCCCTAGATCTTTTCATTACTTTGAAGATATGTGCCCTTTAAACCCCTACATTTGACTTCATTCACACAATTAGGTTTTTCCTCTTTGGCTAGCTAGTCATCTGCCTGTCTTTTTGTATTTATGTTGAGTGCGAAGGCAAATGGGGAAGTAGGAGATAGTAAAATTGTTTGGATAAAGTGACCAAATCCTCTGGACAAACTTTAACAGGTTCTGACGACAAACTAATTTTAGATAGTTTGATCAACCCAACAACTTGAGACTTTATTTTAGATAGTTTGATCAACCCAACAACTTGAGACTTTTATCTGAAAGGTCTCTTATAACTTGATTGTTCATGCTGACCTGTCATTTTTAATATAAAATTTGCAGGCATATATTGACCAGTATAACCTTTCCAATTGTTTGATACATCCTAGAATGGAGACTACAAAAATTGTAGTGTACACGCAGGGTGGGTTTTTCTACAAAAATAAAGTGTTTTTGGAAACATTTTTCTATAAAATTTGCAGGCATATATTGACCAGTATAACCTTTCCAATTGTTTGATACTCGCTCTATGTGATTAGATTGATTAGATGAATACTGGACACCTTGGTAAGAGCTTGTATTACTTGAAGTACTGTAGATATGCTGTTGTAAACAAGATACCTTAGTTCAATGAACCTATAGCATTAAATAACATACCTTAGTTCATTAACGTGGATTTAGAAAATTCTGTGTTGCTCTTTCAGTTTGTATCTATGAGATTAACGTGGATTTAGAAAATTATGTGTTGCTCTTTCAGTTTGTATCTATGAGTTTGGGACCTGTGTCTAATTTCCACAAAATTGTGATCCAGAACATTTAAGTTGTCTAGTATTATGGATGAATGTCAGAAATAACTGAAATAAAGACTCATAAATCACTGAAAACTGAGACTCAGAAATGAAAATAATAGTGTAAGAAAGCTGAAATAAAGACTCAAAAATTAAAATAAAATTGTAAGAAGGATGTAAACTAACCTGAATATACTGTGTTCTGTTTTGGGGTGTGTTCTGTCTGGGTTGTCTCCAAGGTTGGGTGTGTTTTGTGCTGGATTGTCTCCAAGGCTGGTGAATAACTTGAAACTGAAAAATGTAACTTCAACAGTGGTTGAATTTCTTTTATAGTTATTTGCAGTTGAATTTTATTGGTGACAATGATGGACATGGATTGCAATGGCTTCATTTTGCATGTGTGATCAGGATTGAATTTGATGTGATCTAATGGCTGAGAATTTGTTTTTGTTGATCCATGTGTTTGATCTGTTTTGATAGGAAATCATTTATTGAATTTATTGGGTGGGTGTCATTTATTATACACAGTGGGTTTAAATGTTGTTATTGGGTGGGTGTCATTTATTGAACACAATGGGTTTAAATGTTGAATAACACAGCAGTTATGGTTGACATACATTTCTTTTTATTATGTGCAGGTATTGATATTTACTTCTCATACACAGCATCAGAGCTGATCAGATGGGTTGAAGTGACTGGATTTTTGTACTTATTGACTTGACCATTTTGGAAGGAGAAATGGTTTTATGAGTTTTCTAGTTTAAATGTTGGGATTTGTAATCTTGATACTTATTAAGCTATTTATGGACAGTTGTGGGTTATTTATGGACACATATGGGCCCAGTCAATGACTTGGGAAATTTTGAACATAATTTAATATATATTTGAACTTCATGTTATTTTATTCTGTTTAATTATTGGTTGCATATATGTCTATTTTTGGTGGGTTGATGGGACCAGTACTATAACAATTACTGGTCCCTGCACAAAAATAGACAACTCTCCCCTCACGTTTTCATTCAAAAAAAAATATGAAACAGAAAGCCGATGGTGATTCAATATTCGTATAGTAACTATATCATTGGACAGAATATGTAATTAAATGATAACGAAATGATGGTATGTATACATATATTGTGCGGGAATATATATATGTGCATTAAAGCTGTTCGGCGACCATAGTAATAATTATTAATTATATACATATAATGCAAGAATATATAGATATATGTTAAAGCCTGGTTAAATCAGTATGAATTATAATGTGCCGGATGATCAAGATGTACCTTTAAGTATAGAAAAAGGGGAAACTCCTCTATCTTATGATAAAGTGATGTAAAAGCAAATGAATAAACCGGAGAACATGTATGGGTGTTGAAGTTCGTGGAAGATTAGTTATACATAAAGGGTTGGATTAATTTATATATATCGGCATATAAATTAATTTAATATAAGTCTTGGGTATGATTAATTTAATATAAGACTTATGATTAATCCACAGGGTTGGATTAATTTATATTAATAGCCCAGGGTTTTAGGATACATGGTTATAATTAATTTATACCGGCATTTTCATAAATAGATATCTATAAGAGAGATGTAATACTTTGAGATTTGAAAAAAATTGTGTATCCATGAAGAAGCTCTTTTATCTAATATTTATATGGTTATATAAATATGGGTCAGATATCTTAAAAAGAGGTGTACTTCACCTATATCCGCAAAAGGAAAAAAATAAAACAAGCGGCTGGAATTTACGTCGAATTTACATATAAGCCAATATTTGAACGTATATATATATATATGGAGGTTCGATGTACTTGGTCCTGACCTATAAACATAAAATTTGACATATATATATTATAATATATACAAAAGGATTCGATTTATATACCACTATTATGTGTTGTATAGATATATATATATATGGTATATATATATATAGAGGTTTGAACGTGAAAAGTAAATTAAAGAGATTATATTGGTCGAATATATATATATATATATATATATATAGAGGTTTGCACATGAAAATTTAATTAAAGGCATTATAAGTGTCGAATATATATGGAATCAAATTAAAGGTATTATATTTGTCAAATATATGTATATGGTATATATATATAAAACTAGAGGTATTATAATTGTCGCATATATATATAGGATATATAAAAATAGAGGTGTATGTTTATATATGCCTAACCAAATATATTGTCAAGACGGTACAGGTAAGTAGTAAAGTGGTATTTGTAACCATGGACTACGTGTCCTATAAGTAAGGTTGTATAAAAAATAAAAATAAAATAAAAAATTCCTGCTACTAGAGGTGTGACAAATGGTATCTCTTTAATATGATTCTCATATATATATAAGGATATT
Source organism: Pinus albicaulis (assembly GCA_034641835.2). Lineage (NCBI taxonomy): Eukaryota > Viridiplantae > Streptophyta > Pinopsida > Pinales > Pinaceae > Pinus > Pinus albicaulis. The sequence goes on along the minus strand of JAXQQM020072797.1, from coordinate 24,044 downwards.
AACTCTATATATATATGAATACATAGGCATATGTATGAAGTATATGGGAAATTCAAAAAAAAAAAGGTATTAATATAATACTGAATATTAATATTGAATATTCGATGGGTAAGATATTGAATATTAACATAATATATATATATATATATATATATATATATGTAACAATATATATATAGATTTTATGAATGAAGTGATAGGAAGGGAAATAAATGTCACCTTTGAACTTATATATGAATATATATAATATAGGGATACATAGATATATTCATATGTTCATCAAATTTATATTGCCAAGGCTATATATATATATATATATCATGGTTACTTATACAATAAGGTGTGGAAATATATATGATATATCCAACCCTAGTGGATATATATATACACTCATGAGATGTATATTGCCTAAGGCTGGAGATGTAAGTAATATATGAGTAAGTAGAAGATGTATCCTATAAATAAGGGCCTGTATACCGCTATAAAAGAGGATTGAAGTACAAGTGTTAATTTCAATTAAATGGTTGATTTAGTAATTGTGGAACCATTTCATGGAGTTAGGCATGAATGAATGAAGGGATAAATTGAAAATTTCCTGATGACTTACTGAAGGAAGAATATTCTTGTAATAGTTGAAGAATGACTTCCTAATTAATTATTTATAATAATTTATATTCTTTCATGGAAATAAAGTATATTTTCAAATTGGTATAATTATGGGTTGCTTTTGTTAGAAAGCATGAAAGATTTATGGGTTGCTTTTGTTAGAAAAAAATAGAATGCTTTTATGCAATAGAAAAGAAGAAATTCTTTTATGACTCAGGAAAAAGTTGGAATACTTTTATGATTTATGAAATCTTTTCCATTTTAAGCTGATGAGTCTTTGAAAAAGGGGAAAACAATGTCAAAATCATTTTTGGCATTAACAAGTATTGATATTGTGAATGTGATGAATTATAGAAATTACATTTATCACTAGAAAAGGAAACATGAATTCTCACTATAAAATTTTTGTTGGTGCAAATTTTATTAAAGTTAAATTTCTTGAGTCTTAAATTCAACGACAGAGAAATGAGGTAAAATCATACAGCTACAACCAAGAGAAAAGAGGATGAGCTGTATTTTGGACTTGGGTGTGGGGGAAACCCATCAGTTCCAAAATTGTTCACTTAAGTTTGAACTAGTGGATACCATTTCATGTGAGAGGTAAGCATGGAATGGTAGAGATTATTAATGAGTCTAGTTGTTACTAATTAAATTGATTAACTAACAAAAGAAACAATGAAAAGATACTAGAAGTACAACTATAAAATGAGAAAGGGTAAGCATAACCATGCATATGATACAATTTTTTTCTCTCATTTATGAGTACTAATGAAAAAGTTGAAAAAATTGTTTAGCCAAGTGTGTAACAGGAAATTGGGCACTCTGGAAACAAAGAGGAAAAAGGTGAAGATAAATCACCTAGAAAATCCAGAAAAGCTGAACTGAACCAAGTTGCGTGAGGAAAGAATCTCAGAAAAAAACAAGAAAGGATAAGCAGTGTACTAAAAGTGCACTAAACTATTATGAACCTGAACGGTTTGATTTATAACTGAATGTCTTAAGTTATTAAAATGCAGAATGCTATTGTGAATTATCAATTATATGTACCTGATATTACTTACATTGGTATGAATTGTGGACAGAGAAACCAGAATAAAAGATCTTCCATACAGACTTCTTGCAAAGAAGTAGGAAGAAAACCAACTGCATAAGGCATCTGTAAATATAGTGGAGGCAGGAGATTACTCTGCTGGAAACTAATGGCTTATACATTAGCCCTACCATTGCTTATTAAATTTCCTGATGTATTCCATGTCTCCTTGTTGGAAAAGAAAAAGTTATAAATTTTGGACATGATGCTTCTCACATGATTGATTTGAAATGTGGTCCAGGTGGAACCAGAAGAGGAATTCCTTCCAGAGTCGCTTCAAATATGAAAGCGAGAAGAAATGGAATTGCGGAAGTGAACAGTAGCTCGGGTGAAGGTGCAGTGGAGCACTTTACTGCTAAAAAGCTACATGGCACAGAGAAGCTCAAATGATAGAAAAGCATTCATAATTATGTTCAAAATCAACTAGTAGATAGTTGTCAACACCGAGGACGGTGTTTATTTTCAGAGGGGGAATATGTAACACCCCCAAGTTCGATGCTTTTCAAATGAGACATTTGAACATAAATCCAAAGGGGAGTGGACCCCAGTGGATGATTATTGTGTGGATGTGGTTAATTTTGTAATTATGAAAAATAAATAAAATATTATGTATGCACTATGACCAGATGAGAACATGAGATCCTATGCCTAATCCATGAGGTGATGGAAAAGGAAAAAAAAATACTTTCCCCAAATCTTTCAAAAATCCTTGAAAGAAATTATTTTTAATTTAGATTTTTGAGGAAAAATCTAAATTTTCCCCAATGAAGAGGAGTAGTTGGGAAGAGGTGAGAAAAAAGCTGGAAAAGTTGAGGAAAAGCTTAAAGCAGCTTTAAAGAGTCCCAGAATGGGAAGCCTAGGCTAAACAGGAATAAAGCATCCTGAAATTCTGGACGCAGAATTGGAAACAGGCTTGGGGAAAGCACAACTTAAATAAGCTGCTCCAGAACAGATTGAGGATAGTCTGTTCTGGGGAGGATCTCTGCTCGGGGGTGAATCCTGGGAGATAAAGAGGATTCTAAGGTTGGGAGGACTGGTCATAGTAGAGGTGTGCATGCATACATTTGGAGATATCTGTAAGTCTGTTTTAAATATATCCCTGTTTTATGAAATTGTGATGTTATATTCCTCTATGCAATTTATGAAATTGTGATGTTTTATTCCTCTATGAAATTTATGAAATTGTGATGTTATATTCCTTTATGCAATTTATGAAATTGTGAGGTTATAGTACATTATGGAATGTATGCATTGTATGTTAAGTTGCATTATGCAACTGTTAGATGGATTAAATGGTTCAGTAACTTAGGTAATTACAACTACAGCTACTGACAGTAGAGACAAAGGGTTGGGTGTAGGGATGAGTACCTTGAAATACTGAGATTGGAGATGATAGATCAATTAAACAGCCGCTCTAATAACTATGTATAGATATAGCTTGTTATCATTGAAAGAAGTATTTAATTTCTGTGTGTAGAAACAGAAAATAGTAACAACCCAGTAACCATGAACAACAAGTTCCAAACAACTAAATCTATCATAACAATACGGATGGTTCAGAACCCCTGTAACCAATAACAGAAAGTAAGAAACAATAACCCTGTGATAGTTGTCTGGGGTTCAGTATGTATGTTCCAATGGAGAGAATGGTAACATTTAGAATTTAAATTATTTTAGTAAAGGTAAGTGTAATCATCTGAAAGTAGAAGTTGAATACTGATTAAGGACGAAGATCTAACACTAGAAATTCTAAACTATCCAGTGCAGTATTCTCTACCTCCATTTGATTAGAACAAGAGGCTTTGTTTCCTAGCTTCCATGGAACAGTTGAATCTGTACCGGAGTGTCACACATGGTGAATGCTTGTAACAGAAAAACAAGGGGGAAATCCTATTAAACATTCTATTGTGAGAGCAAAGGCTGTGTGAGGGAAGATTGTAAGCATATGACAAACAAACACAAGAAACAGAGCATCGAGTTACCATCCATATAAACTGCTGGGAAGGTAGTTGAAGAAATGGAGGTTAACTGAGTATAGTTAGATGTAGGCGAGGAGGCATACATCTATACTTCGATGCTGCCATTGAAAAAGGTTGGAAATTTGATCAGGCCTGCAAACTGGGAAGTTTGAGGAAGGGCCTAGTGATCCTCGAGAGTTGAACAAAACTCTGCACAAAAAAATGAGAAATACAAAGTAATATATATAGATCTATAAGGCTACTATATGGACTGAGAATAGGGGAGGTCAAGCCCAAAAATTGGCATGGAAATTCTTGTATTCCATGGCTGACTGTAAGTAAGGAACATAATCTAAACCCCCTATAACAGTCTAAAATTGTAGTTAATGCAGTATAGAAACTATAATTGTTATCGTCGCATAAAGCGGAGAATAATTGAGGTAGGTTATATGTGTAACACTAATCACCGGTTCACTTGTCTTTCCCAATACGGATAGTGTAATTTGACTTGTTATGAAAAGAGAAAAAAAAAAAATGAGTCCGGGAGACGTGACATCCTGACTAAATTATCTGAAATGAACAGTTATTTATATAAATGTGAAATTGGCTTATGATGTCCACCTAACCATCACGAGAGGCAATTATGTCCTTCTATTTCACCCATGCTCCACAAAAGAGAGGTTTAGGTTGACAGAGTTTTCTCTTGTGACCTCAGGACCCCAAGTCCAATCAAAACTAGAAATTATTAGGAACTCTAAGTGATTTCCAATGGTCTCTACCAGCTCAGGAAATTCCTCACTCTCTTCCTTAGTTAATGAACATAACCCATTTTCCTCACTGGGATGTATCTTTTATCCTCAGAGGAGCAGGTAACTATTCAAAATTGTCCAACCACTTCTCAATTCTTGGAATACTTTTACCATCAACCTTTTTAATTTTTATGGAACAACTTTTCCATAGCTAATTTTATTTTTCATAACAACAAAAACAATGAACTTTTCCAGAAAACAATAAATGTTTCGGTCTTTCCTTTAAAATATTAACTAAAATGTCATATTTCTATTTAACAACTAGTTAATACTTAATTCAGTTGTCACAACTTCCCCTTTGGAAGTAGCATCGTCCACGGTGTTTCACTGTATCTCTAGAAACAACTATAGGTATGCCTCACGTACAAATCCCTCATCTTCCCAGGTAGCCTCATTCGAGTTGAAGTGCTTCCACTGCACTTTAACCTGGGTGATGACTTGCTTCTGGAGCATGATTTCTCTCTGTTCAAGTATATGTTGAGGTTCAACCAGAAACTCACCATCCAGCTTTAGCTGCAAACAAAAAAGTTTTTTTTTTTGTCAAATTCACATAAAAAATTATGTTTTCAAGTTAGGATTTTTCTAATTATTCCTACATGAATGTTCTGCCAATGGATTACATGCTTCAGATAATGTACATATCTCTTTAGTAGGGACACGTGAAAAACATTGTGCACCTGAATGCAGCTAGGTAAGGCCAACCCATATGCCAGAGGCCCCACCCTTTCCAATATCTGGAAAGGTTCGCAGAACCTGGGAGCCAACTTGGCACAAGAGACCCATCTCAAGGTTTTCTTCTTTGGTTTGATCCACACATACACTTGATAACCCACCTCGCACTCTCAATAAGTCCTTTTCTTATTTGTGTATATATTATGTTGATCTTGAGCAGCTCTCAGGTTTTGCCTGATCTTCCTTACCTCTGGTTCCATTTCAGCCAACATTTCTAGTCCAAGCATTAACTTAGTTTCGGGGCTGCTCCAATTAATGGAGGTATGAAATTTTTGTCCATATAGAGCTTTGAAAGGACTCATCTTAAGAGTCTCTTGATAACCATTTTTTGTAAGAAAATTCAACTAGGTGTAAATATTCTTCCCATTTTTTTGGCTACTACATCACATACATGCATAGCATGTCTTCCAAAACCTAATTTACCTATTTTTTTTGTCCATATGTTTGGGGATGATAAGCAGAGCTGAAAATTATTTGGGTTACCAAACCTGTAAATAATTTTTTCTAGAATGTTGAACTAAACTTCACATCTTTTTCCGAAATGACAGTCTTTGGAATACCATGCAATCTAAAAACTTCTCTCATAAAAATTTCATCTATGTGTACAGTCTTGTATGTAGACTGTACTAGTATGGGCAAACCAGTAATGAAGTCTATGGAAATGACTTTCCATTTCCATTCAGGTACAGGTATGGGCTGCAACAATCCAGCTAGATGCCGATGCTCCACCTTGACATGTTGACACTCCAAACACTTGTTTAAGTATTCAACGATGTTCCTTCTCATGTCAGGCTAGAAATAAACTTTTGTAATTGTGATCAACATTTTCTGGTATCCTGGGTGTCTTGCATAATTACTACGATGATATTCATTCATGATTACCTCCTTTAGATCCACACGGTTTGGTATGTATATCATTCCTGTAAAGGTTAGCATTTGTTCTAGACTAACTCCATATTCAGAAGTGCTTCCTTGCTCTATGGCCTCCTCCATTTGTTTCCATAGAAATTGGTATTCAGGATCCTTCCGTGCTTCCTCTTTTACTTGATCTAAGAATTTGCATTCAAGCTATTTATAACAAATATCTTAAACACAATGCAGTTTCCTACTTAAGGCATTCGTCACATGGTTTTGCTTACCATTCACGTGCGAAATATCCATATAAAACTCACTTAGGAAGGCATTCCATCTTGCCTATTGGGATTTTAAATTAGCTTTCTTGATGTAACTAGTTAGGCTACTATGGTCAGTCTTTAATACACACTTCTTTCCCAGTAGGTAGTGTCTCCATACCTAGAGTGCATGTACCACTGTTGTTAACTCCAAGTCATAGGCTAAACATATTTGCTCATGTTATTTTAACTTCATTGACTCATAGGCCACTACCTTTCCTTCCTGTGATAAAACTACCCCAACTCCTTCCTTACATGCATGTGTAAAAACCTAAAACTCTTTATTGGGGTCAACTAACCTCAACACTGGAGTAGTGGTGAACAAACGATTTAACCTTCCGAAACTATTCTGGCACTTAATATTCAACTTAAATACTTTTCCCTTTCTCTGTAAGGAGGTGATTGGAAAAGAAATTCCAGAGAACCCTTCAATGAATCTTCATTAGTACCCAGCCAATCCAATTAAGGATTGGATATTCGCCACATTTTGGGGAATATGCCATTCCATAATTGTCTTAATTTTTTCGCCACATTTGCATGGCTCCATCTTTCTTCTTTACGAAAAGCACTGGTGCTCTCCAACGGGATAAACTCGGACGAATGAATCCTTTTTCTAGTCGCTATTGCAATTGCATTTTTAATTCAGTTAGCTCTGAAACACTCATTCTGTAAGGAGCTCTTGAAACTGGTGATGCTCCCAGAATTAACTCAATGGTGAGGTCAATATCTCTTCTTTGGGGTAATCCGGTACGTTTTCTGGAAATACATCCATAAAGTGTTGTACCACTGGTATGTTCTCCATCATAGGGTACTTCTCCTTGGAATTGGCATATCCCAACTGAATAGCATAAATCTGACATCTCTTCCTCATACACTTATTCATTTGAAATGTTGTAATAGGACATAGCTGTAGTGTTTTCTTGGTTCCCTAAATCTCTTTGTGCGTTCCATCTTGCATTCTGTAGTAAATAATACTTTATTTATAGACACCAAATTCCAATGCTTTTCTAGCCAATCCATACCCAGAAAAACATCATATGATCCTAATGGCAGTATTTTCAGATCCACATTCAACTGCTGGTCTCTAATTTCCAAAGTACAATTTGGAATTTTGGCACTTAATTTTTTTCTTGCTCTTGTGGCTAGCTGTAGCAGCCAAGGATTTTTGAATTTGTAACCTTATAATTTACATACTTACAATATTTTTTATTTTACATAAATTAAATTGAACCTGGGTCAACCAAAACAGAAATAGACTAGGAAAGTAGCTTACCTTCCAACTCTATCATCGTTGGCTCATAATCTTCCTGACAATATTCTAATGCTACGTTGATTCAAGGTATGTTTCAAGGTACATCTCCAACTGTAGAAGCTTCCTAAATATTAGTAACTATTTCACTTCCCCCTCACTAAGGAAAATTTTGGTAATAATGCACCTCACCACACCTCCAACACTGCAGGGGTGGTTTGGAAATTTTTCCTTGTTTAGGCGTACAGAACTTCACGCAAAAATTTTCAAATTGTTACTTCTGGAACCCTTGAACTTTGAACTATTTTTCCGTCCTTTTCTTGGCTGCCAAATTTTTCCCACTTCCTCTTTTTCCTTGGACTGTTGGTAGCACATTCTTTCCTTTCAAATTTCTTCTTCCACGGTCCTAGGATTTACGAATTCAACTTGTTCCTTCATGTGGGTTGGAAAAGTACTTAGGAACCTTTGAACCTTAGCCTTTTCCTCTCTGACATAAGGAACATATCTTAATAGGGAGGTGAACTTGGTAATATACTCGTCCATAGTCATCTGATCCAGCTTCAAACCACGAATTTATCTAGATTTTTTGTCATAGAAATGTTTTTTTTAATATTTTTATTTAAAGTATTTTTGGAATGAATCCCATGCCACATATTCATCTTCAATGCTGCGAAAATTATTTACCTCCTCCCACTATAGAGTGGCTTTTTATCTCAACTGGTAAATGGCCAGTTTGGCTTTAAGGTTGTTTCTATACTCATATACTTGAAATTAATTATTCATATTTATCAACCAGGCCTCTGCCACCTCATTAGCTTCTTTATCGAATGTAGGTGGTTTTATTTTTCAAAACCCACCATGTAGCTCCACTTTTTTTCTTCTTAATTTCCTGTTGATCTGACACATTACTAGACATTGCTTCATTATAGTTCTTACTCTTGTTGATTCACTATGAAGGTATCCTACTGATTCTGTCCATGGCTTGGTCCTTGGTTTCTCATTCATTCTCTTCTTTCATATCCCTATCAGGATTGGGTTGTAACACCCCTTCATTCTACTTGTCGGAAAGTATCTTAAGTATCCTTTCCTGTTCTTGCATTAGACATTCATTGTCACTTCTTACTCGAACCATTTCCTCCTGCAACTTCTACACAATACTTAACAGTATGTCAGTCTGGTGTTGTTGTTACTCCAGTAGTCTATTAGTCTGTTGGTGCTGATCTACACTCAACTAAAACCACATTTCAAGATTCATTTATGGTTGTTTTTTGAGGTTTAGGTTCCTCAGTATTCTGAGGTGTTTGCTGTGTCGATCCCCTTTTCATTTCTTCCTTGTACTACTACTTATTTTCTGTGCATCAATATACACACATTCTAACTCGTTAGGTGCCCCCTAAGGTCCCAACATGGGAACGTTGCTCTAATAGCACTTGTAACATATAAGGTAAAAAAAAAATTTACTTCTTGCATTAATGTCAATACTTAAAATTTTAATCTTCTATGGCATGCTTACTAATATTAAATAGAAGTCCTAGGTTTATATGTAAACCAACACATATTAAATTTTACCCTTCTGAAAACTCACAAAAACCTAACCACTAATTAAGCCTATGGTTTGCGTCAGCAGAAGGTCATCACATTTAATAAATGTTTCGAATACTGTGTGTACCACAGTCCTGTTGTCATGTCCTGGAATTTTAATAGTGTGATAGCTGTGAGATTTGTTGGATTCGTGTTCAAGCTTTAATGGGCCACCTCACCTTCTTGATTCAGGGTAAATTATTAATACCCTTAACCAAGACCTTTTACTTCAGACGATAAATTAGAATTTCATTCATTGAGGAATTAATGAACTTAAATTAACAACTGCATGTTGTAAATAAGAGAAACATAATATGTCAAGATCAACAATCATAAGAAGATGTCGTTTGATAACGGATTTCGTCTAGGAGGGACTACATCTCGGGGCCTCAGTATCATGATGGTGTAGGCCACTGCATTAATTGTTGTAAGTACAATATGTACATGGATTGTTTTTCTGACATACAAGGAAAATTCCCTCATGCAAGAGTGGATAGACCTCTCTACGAGATGTTCCATTTCAAAACTCTCATGCCTAAGAAGGACTCCTATCAGTATAACGATTGCTCAAGCATAAAGACTGTGAATATCCTGCCAACATCTAAAACAAGGGATCTAAATGACATATGTGTGGCAGGGAGTATCCCTCCAACATGGCATAAAAGGGATGTAAAAAATAATACAAGTCCATGACAGAAAGGACATCAAAAAAAAAAAAACAAGACAAGATCCCATGACTCATACATCAACAGGGATTTGTACTGCAATAAGCATCTTGGAATAAAGAAGTACATGAAAGAATCACATCATATAGCTCATGGTGAAGATGACTGAAGAATGGTTTCTACTGCTGCTAGATCTGAAAACACCATCATGATTGTGGGATCGAAAGGTGTGAAATTGACTTCTCACTCCCTGAAAACTGACACCTACAACTTCACTTCAAAAAGTGACTGAAAAATTTAAATCTTAGATGAAAATTTTGAATATACCATTAGCTTTCTGATGTCGAATAGTGAAAAAATGACTGTCCATTTGCTGAATTCTGAGAAAGTGAAGATCTGGGGAAAAACGGAATCTTTTAGATTCCCAATAGGTTCCTCCACATAGTTTCTTTATTGGTGGATTGGAAATATACAACTCAAAAGGAAAATCTGACATATCCATTTCATTCCCTACGGAAAACCGTGAAAAATGACTATAAACTTGACTATATTCCGACATGGAGAAAAATTACCTTCCTGGGAAAATTTCAAGGCTTATGGTTCCACCTGCATAATTACTACTCCACGCTCATGGTTCCACCTACAAATGTCCTCGATCTAGATGGGTACTCCTGCTCTAGTCTGGCTTGGGAGCACCATGCAAATGCTAGGTTTAAGTATATTTCTTAGGTGGAGTTTTCAAAAAACCTATTTAGACGAGTTGGTTTGGATCCATGTTAGGAGGGAGAAGGTCAGGTGATCAAACCTTGACCCCTCCTAAAAAGGAGTAATATCATGCCATGTATTTTTTTTAAACCACATACATATTTTTTAACCAAAGTGGAGGGTGTCGGACCTGCATTGGGCGGCCCCCCCCTTAACTCCCACCAGTGGAGTTGGCTCTGTATGGTAATCATAGCAACAATTTGGCAGTGGTAGGGTTCGCGATGGAATTGACACTCGTGCCACCCACATTACATTGGAGCTATCACATGCTATAACATGGAGTGGAGGTTATTTGCGGTTCTGTCGGTGGACCTGCCAGCTATTAATTTGAGCGGGTTCGACACCCACCGGAACCATGTTTTATGGTGGCCGTTATATGAAACATTTTTGTAATATATGTTGGTTTTTGGGGGTCCGGCGGGGGTCACGACCCGTTGGATATTCCAATATATATTTTTAAAATATGTTATAGTTATTCGGGTGGAGTGCCAGGGGTGGTGTCTTGCCATCCCCTTTTCTTAATTAATTTTTTGTTGTAATTAAAAAAAATTATAATTTTTTGAAAATTATGATTTTGACCGTAGGAGTGAAATTAATCATCCCACAAATTTTCCTAGAATCTATCCTGAGCTTGTCGAAATCCGATGGCCGGGAAAGGTCAAATTTGCATCCTCCTTAAGCTGCCCAGTCATTCAAGTCAAACCAAAACTTTGACCACTCCTATCCTTCGCGTACGGGCTCTATTTGACGAACCATTCACACCATTTCGATTGTGGCGACAAGCTCTTCAACCTGAACCTGGTTCGAGAGCAATCCAAACACTTTGATTTTTGAGCGCTTTTTGTCCTACATGTGTCTCTAGAGCCACCTGGATCAATCCTCCCCACTAAGGAGATTTTGGTCCTGTAAAACCATCAAAATAATCTGCATTGATGTGTACTACTGCACCACAAGCGTCTGGAAAAGTCACCCTTCCTTCTCCTTCACCTATGTCCTTCAGAGCCATAAGTGATGAACTAACACCTACATGTCTTGAAAACCTGTTGTACAATCCCATGCAAACACATGCTCAAATTGACCAATCCATAACCCAAATATTCCCATACTTGCCACGAGCTTATAAGATGTACTCAGTGGTCAGGTTTACATCAAAAGGGAATCATACCTGAGCTATCTTTACCAAACAAGACTTCATCGTCGCATTTTGAAGTGATGGAAAACACCTCATCACTTTTACATGAAATAAATGCATCATAGGACTCATAAAACAAGGGCAACACCATCTTCATCGCATTTCGAAGTGATGGTAACACCTCATCACTTTTACATGAAAAAAATACAACACACGACTTATAAAAACAAGGTCAACAAAAATATCATTGTCGCTCAAACAAGTGATGGAAAGCACATCACTTTCAAAATTAAAAATGCAACAAATAATTGACAAACACAACCTTCTCCTCCTCCTCCCTCCTTCCTCCCTCTCTCCTCCTCCCCCTTTCTCTCCTCCTCCTCCCCCCTCCTCTTCCCTCTTCCTCCATCCTCTCCCCCCTCTCCTCTTCCCTATCCCCCTCCTCCATCCTCTCCCTCTCCTCTCCCTTACCTCCCTCCTACTCTTCCCCCCCTCCTCCTCAACCTCCCCGCCACCCAATTCCCCTCTCCCACTCTCCCTCCTTCTCCCCCCTCGCCTCCTCCTTTTCCCCTTATACCACCCCCAACCTCCTCCTCCTTCTCCTCCGTCTCCCCCTTCCTCCTCCTCTTCCCTCCCCTTCCTCCTTCTCTCCCCTTCTCCCCCATCCTCTCCCTCTCCTCTTCCCTCCCCCCTTCTTGTTCTCCCCCCCTCCTCCTAAACCTCCCCCCCCCCTCCTTCCTCCTCCTCCCCCTCCCCCTTTCCCCTCATCCTCCCTCTCCACATCCATCATCTCCCTCTCCTACCCCTCCCCTATCCCCCTTTCCCTCTTCTCTCCCCTCATCCCCTCCACCTTTTCCCCTTATACCACCCCCAACCTCCTTATACCACCCCACCTCCCCTCCTCCTCCTCTTCCTCCCTCTCTTCTCCCCTCCCCCATTCCTCCCTCTCCCTCTCCCCCCCATTCCTCCCTCTCCCTCTCCTCTCCCCTCCCCGCGCTTGCTCTTCCCGCCTCCTCCACCTCTGTACCCCTAACTCCTCCTCCTCCTCCTCCTCCTCCCTTTCCACATCCATCCTCTCCCTCTCCTCTCCCCTCCCTGCTCTTGCTCTTCCCCCCTCCTCCACCTCTTCACCCCTACCACTTCCTCCCTCTCCCCCCTCCTCCTTCTCCTCCTCCCTTTCCACATCCATCCTCTCCCTCTCCTCTCCCCTATCCCCCTCTTGCTCTTCCCCATATACCACCCCCAACCTCCTCCTCCTCCTCCTCTTCCTCCCTCTCCTCCTCCTCTTCCTCTTCTCCCCTCCTCCTCCCTCTCCCCATATATCCTCTCCCTCTCCTTCCCCCTCCCCCTTCCTACTATTCCCCATATACAAGCCCCTCCCCCTTCCTCCTCCCTCTCCCCATCCATCCTCTCCCTCCTCATTTTCCCCTTATACCACCCCTCTCCTCCTCCTCCTCCCCCCTCCCCACCCCTCTCCTCCTCCCCCCCCCTCCCCACCCCTCTCCTCCTCCCCCTTCCTCTCCCCTCCTCCTCGTCCCTCTACCCACCCATCCTCTCGTCCACCCCCCGCCCATCCCTGCTCCTCACTCTCCCCATCCACCCTCTCCCTCTCCTCTCCCCATTCCTCCCCCCAACATCCTCCTAATTCATCTCCCCTCCCCTCTCCTCCTCAACCTCCTCCCCATCTCCATGTCTCCCTCTCCTTCGCCCTCTCCCCTTGTCACTCTCCAAATCCACCCTCTCCCTCTCTTCTCCTCATTCCGCTCCCCCCGCCCCCACCTCCTCCTGATTCATTTCCCCTCCCCTCTCCTTTGCATCCTCCTCTCGATCTCTGCCCCACCCTGCCTTCCACCTCATCCTCATCCTCCCCACCTCCTCCTACTCCCTCTCCACGCACCTCAACCTCCTCCTCCTCCACTTCCTCCTATACATGTCCTTCTCCTCCGCAGATGCCTCTACCTCCTCTTTCGCACCTCTTTCCTCCTCTCTCAATCCCTTGCTTTCTCTTCTACCATTAATAACATCAATAACATAAATTCAACAACATAACATAATAAATCAAGTAAAATAAAACCACACTCTACATCACATATTCAAATATAATAAATAAATGATTATTTAAATTTTAGAATACAATAATAAGAAATATTCATTATTGAATTCTATATTAATTTTAATTATATATAAATATAATTATAAATAATCCATCAATTATTTATAAACAAGAAAGTCAATTATTTAAATATATAAAAAGAGATAAAAAAGCATTGATCTTAAAAAAATTCAATTCTTTTTATTTACAAAGTATAATATTTCTTAATAATATAAACTACATCTCTATGACTGAGTATATACATAAATCATCTCTTAAAGAAACTAATTATTATTCAATCATATAATTATAAATTTTTGTTCAAAACTTTAGTTACTACTCAACTATATAATCATGTACTTATTGTATAACCTTCGATGAAAAAATTATATAATATAAATTTTATATCGTTTACGAGGAAAATTTATATATATCGTAAAAACAATTTTTTTTTAACTTCGATTTTATTCGATCGGAAAAATTTTATACATCTAGAAGGAATATTACATTATATAAAAGTGTATTCATCATATCTGTTTATAGACATGGAATCTAATATAAATTAATATGTTAAATAGATATGGAATCTAATATAAATTAATATGTTCAAAATTAATATTGACTTTTTAATATCTGGATAACTAGTTTAGACAATCGATATGGAAACTACCCCGGTAAATTCTATACACATATTAATAGCAGTATCAAAGGACGTCGGAGCGATATTAGAGGGGTTTTATGAAATTGAGTCGACTTGGAAGAGAAATATTTTTGACAACTCAGCCTCTTTGTTTAAATTTAAAAACAATATCAGATAGCTAGAGCAGGACTGTAAATAGAGTAATAGAAGGTTCTGAGATTGTAAAGAGAGTAATATAAGGTTCTAGGATGGTTAAAAGAATAATAGAAAGAACTGGGAGAGGTTTTTTTTAATTGAATATTATTAGACATTATTAGACATCTACTGTATTTATTAATTGAATATTATTAGACATTGTCCAAGTAAGTTCGAGGGACAACAAGTATGTGAATAGGGCAAGTTCGTATGTGAATAATTTGAGCTATAAACTAATGGGCGAGTCTGCATGCGAATAAATTTGTGGTGATACCTGAGTAAAGATGAATGACGGAGGCCGAAATGAAAATTTATTAGTCCAAACGTCTACTATTGTTTCGACTATTTGTTTCTTTATATTCTTCCAACCACAAATAAGAAACATCAGAGAGAGTTTCATGTTTATCTTTTTTAAGCTTTTGTTTTTAGACGTAACTGTTGAAACTTACCCAAAAAAAACATATAAATTATGAAAATAAAAGATTACAAAGACATATGCCTCTATTTTTGAAGACATTTAACCGCAATCGAAGACATATTAACCTATTTTTGAAGACATATTAACCACAATCCAATTTCTAGCTCAAATTCTAAATGGGATTGAATAAACACATGAAAATATATAGGTTACATGAAAGTATCTCTTTTTTCTTTTGCATTTAAAAATTAATATAGGTTACATGAAGGTTACGGACCTGAATTTTGTGTCTAACTACTCCTCTGCCATTATTTATCTGAATACTGCCCTTTGCATTATATATCTATCTCAACACTCTTGAATGGACCTGGAGCTGGGATATTAACAAACATATACACCAGGTTAGAATTCACATTGCAAATTGATATGAGATATAACACAACTGTTTTTAATCAAGATTAAGAAAAAAATATCCCTTGTTCGTTGTGGAAAAAAAATTTCAAAACAAAATATTTAAAAAAACAAAAAACAAAGACTACAAAATATTACCATTATAATCTGCCAAGGAGAAAGACCAATATGTGGATAGGTGTAGTGTGATCCGATGCTTCTGTCTCTCTTAAAACCCTTACCTCCACCACCTATTAAATATCAAACAGGAATACAAACCCGAACAAAAATACAAGAGAAATAACACAGAGAATAGAACACGGGACTCAGCAAATACAAGAAACGAGAGAGAAAAACAAACGGTCTGGGAGGCGGAGTAAGAAATTGGTGAAAGCAAAAAAGATTGAATTGAAAAAAAAAGAAAGAGAAGCCAATTATAATGAACAGAAAATGCACATTTCTCCTATTCAACGGATATATTTTCATGACATTCGATGATGGAAGAGTGAAATTGTTGAACTTGATAAACACAACTTGTGATTCATAACGGTTGTTTTTTTTCGAATTAGGATTATAGTTTTTATAATTTAGCCAATTTTTATAGTTTATATATATATATATATATATAAGTAAATATGCAAACCAAGTTTCTACAACGGTTCTTGACCGCGGTGCTTTTTGGACTAGGGGTTTAAGCACCCACAATGCAATAGTAAATTATTTTTTTTAGTTTTTTACATCCTATCTTGATTTACTGCTTTTTCCTATCGGGAGTTTTAGTTTTTTACATCCATTCTTGATTTACGTTCTAAAATTTTCCTTTTAGCAATATCTGTAATAAGATTTTGCCTTGGTTGGAAAACGAATGCAAAGAGCAGCGAAAAGAGAAGCGAAAATATATCCATATTGATTTTCTTTTTTTTTTAATGTTATATATTTATTTATATTGAAACAATTATTAATTATATATTATTTTTTAATTTAATTTGTTATATCTATTTAAAATAGAGTAGTAAAGTTGTAGAATATAGTTAATTATTTATTAGGTATATTTATGATCTTTAATTTTAATAAGAGTGGTTTGTTTAATTTAAATTATTAAATTAGAGAAGATATATAGATTAAATATTATATATTTGGGCATATTAAACTGACACAAAATGAATAAGTTAGTTTTATATTCTCTTGAAACAAATCACTAATTTAACTAGTTTTGTACTCACATGACATATAAGTTGATTTTCGACTTGCATGACACAAACTTGCACCACAAAACATTACATGAGACACAACCAACAACTATGTAGGTTTCTTTCTCACCTTACATGAAATAAAATGGAAAAAATGGAATATTTACATCAATGCATGTACTACAAATAGTAAGGAGTTAACGAATTTTGTGATGGAGAAGTTCAATAAGGGTATATGGTGAAAAGACTTGGGTATGAAGAAGAAGTACTATGTTCACAAATTCAACCCCACTTGTAATCTCCAACAAAAGGAGTAAGTTGGAGGTAGCATTTAGTGGAGAGAAATTATTATTATTGCTTGATTAAGAAGTAACTCACATCAACTTTGACATGAAAAGGGACCATGGAAGAGACCTAAAGAAGCCTGGGAAGAAAAGGTGTGTACTATTTTCACTTTTGGGGTAGTGGAATCTTAAAATCATTTCATTTCGGGATGTGATGGTATTGTCTTTTCGAGGGGCTTGTTAGGCACAATAACCCATCAATTTGAGTATGAAAATGATTGAATTGCAGAAGACAAAAAACGAGACTGGTACTCCCATACACTATTGTTAGTCTGGTGGACATTAAAATATAAATAATTCATTAATTCAATAATTATCTAAAAAGAAAATTTATAGCAATAGGGACTTTCATTATGTAATAAGAATTCTAGAATTTTAATTTGACTATCAATAATTATGAAGTGGATGGTAGATATTTAAGCTCCATAGAATATCCTAGAGTATTCTTAGTAATAGTTACTCATCAAAAGTTGGGATTTATCTCAAAAGTAGTTATTCACTTTCTTTCTTTTGAATTAATTTTATTAATTAAAAAATATGTCATAGGAGCATGTGTCACATGAACATGAGTAAAGTTTTTTGAGAATGTGGTATTAGTAAGCTATAGTATTGGCCCATGGTACTGTATCAAAACCTATTTTCAAGTTAACAATGTCTATAATAAAGTGGAGATTATTCCTCATGGTAAAGAATCTAGTTATATATATATATATATATATAACTGCTTCAAGGGATGCTCCCCAACCTAGTATGGAAGAGGTATTGCAATGTCTTGTCTTGTAAACATTTTGACTCTGTTAAAATGCATACAAATAAAAGTAAAAACATTAATGTAATGTAAACATTTTAGATCCATCAAAATAAAAAAATAAAAATAATCCTATTTTAAAATAAATATTCTACATTATTATTTTATTATTATTAATTTTTGTTGAATAGTTAAGGTAAACTTGACTTGGTCAAGTTATTGGTTATTTTTTGGCTCTAGGTTTATGAGAACCCATCTTATTTATGTGGAAGATGTATTATTTAAATGGGGGAATTAAATCAACCTACATCCATCTTAACTCCATATCTGGCAATCACTGAGAGGCATCAAATCTCTTGAGATGGAAATATTTTAATATGGAAAGAAATTTGATGCCTTTCAAGGTTTCGTATATGTGGAGTTAACTTGGATTTAGGCTAGTATTAATAACAATTTAAAATAAAATTATAATTTAGCTAATTTTAGTAATTCTTTAAATCTTGGTATTGTAATATGTATCATGAGGAAAAAATTATTTTGATGCCTATCCATATTTATTTGTCATTTAATTTATACTATTCCCTAGTATATGTGTGAAATATACATATAAATTTAAAATATCATATAAAAATTTTCTTAATGTAACATCCCCTGTATAAATTATATAGAATCTCTATACCAATGGATTCAATCCAATCTTGTGATGTACTAAAACAAGATACCGAATCTTTCTACTATATTTGTGGAATATAAAACATTCGCTCAATCACATGTAAATAAGAGAAATAAATTATCAGTCACACAACACAAGAGGTATCTTAGGGAAATAACCTGCTCAAAATCCCTCTATCATATATTGTACAAATTCAAAGAATCATTAAAAAATACAATGCTTTCTAGCACTGATAAAATCATGCACTCTCCACACTATTTCACTCTAATCCCACTCAAAATTGACTAGCAATTCTGAGGAAAAATTGACAAACAGTTAGCCAATTCTCAACCCCTCCTTAGCGCAGCCTTGCTCACACAGTCGCTAAGCAATTAATCCCTATTAAATAGGATAATCAACCTTACTTGATTGCGCAATCCATCATGGGCTTCCCATGGCTTTATAATTTGGCTCAAATAAGTTTTCTGATAATACAACTGATAGTTATGTCCACTTTAACCTCTGTCTCAACTAGGTTTTCATAAGAACTAGCATTGCGTGCATCTATTAAAAGTTACTCATCAGTTATGTGATTGATCACTATTTTTTTCATAAGAACTAGCATGCATGAATATATTAAAAGTGACTAGTCAGTTATGTGATTTATCACTACTTGTGAATGAAATCTAATTTAATTCACTGGACATCTAGCTATCTCATCACTCAGTTAGAACTAGTTAAACTGAGTTTGTTTTACAGCTAGTTAAAAGTTGGATGTCGGAGTTAAAGTCCTTCTCCAGATGGTAAGGAAGGGAACCTCTAACATACACCATTAACTTCACAGGGAAATGTAAGGAGTTAAAATTTTTTATACAAGTTACTCATCATTACATAGAATGTTTAACAGTTCACAGTGTTATTTTATAAATAAGAATAGTAAACTCCTTAACCCTTAACAACCTCCATTATAGTATATTAACTTAATACTATATGATTTAACCATCCATTCATCTCATTACTCATATAGTCATCACATAATTGCCATTATGAACATCATACAAGAAATGAATCCAAATCATCAACTTGACACAATAATCATTCACATCATTGAACACCAATATACCTTGGAAACCCCGTAGGGTGAAAACCAGCAAACGTTTAATTTTATTATTAAACCCTCGTAAGGGTGTTCAGCCCATCACTCAATGGCTTATAAGGGAGACCATCCCTTAAGCATCGTTTATATAATCTTACAAGGAAATATGCAAATATCTTGCTTAAAGCCATTACAATAAATATGATACCATTTACCCTCTGGTCTTCATATCTTTACATCTTAGTGGCATGGATGTTCCTACAATGGACCATCGTACATTGGACCTTCCTTCAACTCACACTCATCTGCACGAACATTAATCATTTACCTGCCACCATGACAAGCATAATTTTCCTTCTTTCATGACCAGCATAATATTCCTTTGCATATGTCACCATCATTCCCTGCTATGATTCCTTCAACATAAAATGATGTCAAGATTCATAAATTATTAATCAAACATCTCACATATCAGTACTAGAGAAGTTTCTCCATCTACTCATGTATACTTACGACAAGAAAGTATAATACCTTGACATTCTCCCTTTAACAACACATACCTCATATGTATTGGTTATAGTCATCACAATAACTAATGTTTCCGTCGCATAAGCACACATTCCTGCAAGACAATGGCTACATATCCCAAGTTTTCTTTAACATAAACTGGTACATCAGTTAAGATATTTATGCATATGATTTACATAAATTTAATCAGAATAGCTAGCTACTTTTAGTGCATGGAATGCAAGCTAACATAACAATTGTTTCTTCCATGCATGCGAATGCATACCAAATTCCAAAAGACTCTCCCTAAGGAGTGCTTACACAACGAAGCACATAACCTCCTTCACGAGTCTTTCCAAAGAATGTCTCAATGCTAGTGAGCATGTAAACATAAATAAAAATACGCAATGAAGGATATAAATACATGTCTCATTTTCAAATTATACTAACAATAAAATTCAATGTATTTTTAATACTACAAGCTATCTTTCTACATACATATGTGTATATTATTTTTTCAATAAAAGTTAATACATATATTGCAGGTATATGCAAGATCTTCCTCCAAAAGGAATTTAACATCATAATCAGGATAATGTAAAATAATCACTTACTTTATTCATCTAAGGAATAAAACTGATTAGTTCCTTTAACCATTTAATAAATAACTTAACTTTACCAACACCCTGGTAATTTATTCATGGATTTATTAAATAAATAATATTTGCAAAAACCATGGTAATCTACCCATGGTTTTATGAAATAATTAATCTTTGTCAACGCCATGGAAAAACTACCCATGGTTTTATGAAACTATCCATGGATTTATTGAATAACAAATCTTTACCAATGTAATATCATTAGTTGATAAATCTTATTCGTATCTCACATATTTTAAATATATGCATATGTTTTTCCTATCTATATGCATTAAATACAATGTATAGAGAATATGAAAACATGCAGATTTATCCAAACATGCAAGAAATAAATACACACAATAGACTCATGCCTATTTTAGATATGCATGCATTTTCAAACATCTCAATATAAGGTTACCAAAGCCTTAATCTCAATATGTCCACCAAAACATATTTTCACCTTAAGAAGGAAAATCTCAACTTATTTCCCTTGAATTATTTTCTCATATATTTACCTATCTTGATATGAAAATAAATTGTAAATTAAGTGAACCATATATTTCAACTCACAAGTGAACTATATATTTTTCAATTCACGAAGAAAGATATTATATGATAAATAAATTTAGCCAAAATTATTATCTGGGCAGTCATATATATATATATATATATATATATATATATATATATATATATAATCTTTTCTTTATCTTTTAACTCACAAAGATAAGGATTATCTAATAAAGAAAGCAAGCCAAATCACCTATCTTGGCAGTCATATATATATAATCTTTTCTTTATCTTTTAACTCACAAAGATAAAAACTATATAATAAAGAAAGCAAGCCAAATCACCTATCTTGGCAGTCATATATATATATAATCTTTATTTATATCTTTCTTCTCACAACAAAAGATTATATAATAAAAATTAGCAAAAATACTTATCTTGGGAGTCCCAATGGTGGAGGCACTTGTAGTGTGTCAGGGTTCAACCCCAGACTTCAAAACCGTTCCTTGGAATATCGCTCCAGCAATTGCTTGAATGTGCATTGCACATAAAACACATGCAGACTTTACCCCCTTGTGTTACCAACAGATCTAAGCTTTACTCGTCACTTTAGTTTCAAAGGAAGAAAATCTAACAAAATATTCATCGAAGCTTCTTCAACTTCATGCGAGTCAATGAGCCATGACTCACATAGAGCTCCTTGAATGAGTTCATGCAAGAAAATCCAAAACAATCACAATCGATTTCTAAATTTTCTGGATGTTACTTCGATCCTAATAAATCTTCTGTAACTGAATCCGGTGATTCTTGTTTCCAACAAAATAAAATCAAAACCAAAGCAACTCCAACCCAAATAACAATAACTTACTATTTCTGCTAAAGAAAACATCTGTCGGCTTTCGATAATTCAGCATCATCTCTTCAAATTCTCTCTTGCATGATAAATTCCTCCTCCTCCTCCTTCTCATCCTCATCCTCCTCCTCCCTTTCCACATCCATCCTCTCCCTCTCCTCTCCCCTATCCCCCTCTTACTCTTCCCCATATACCACCCCCAACCTCCTCATCCTCCTCCTCCTCCCCCTCTTCCTCTTCCTCCCTCTCCCCTTTCCCCACCATGCTTTCTCTCCCCCCCTCCATCCTCTCCCTCTCCTCTCCCTTCCCCACTCTTGATCTTCCCTCCTCCTCCACCTCTGCACCCCTACCACTTCCTCCCTCTCCCCCCTCCTCCTCCTCCTCCTCCTCCTCCTCCCTTTCCACATCCATCCTCTCCCTCTCCTCTCCCCTATCCCCCTCTTGCTCTTCCCCATATACCACCCCCAACCTCCTCCTCCTCCTCCTCTTCCTCTTCCTCCTCTCCCCTCCTCCTCCCTCTCCCCATATATCCTCTCCCTCTCATCTCCCCTCCCCCTTCCTCCTCCCTCTCCCCATCCATCCTCTCCCTCCTCATTTTCCCCTTATACCACCCCCTCCTCCTCGTCCCTCTACCCACCCATCCTCTCTTCCTCCCCCCTCCCAACTCCTCACTGTCCCCATCCACCCTTTCCCTCTCCTCTCCCCATTCCTCCCCCCAACCTCCTCCTAATTCATCTCCCCTCCCCTCTCCTCCTCATCCTCCTCCCTGTATCCATGTCTCCCTCTCCTCCGCCCTCTCCCCTTGTCACTCTCCAAATCCGCCCTCTCCCTCTCTTCTCCTCATTCCCCTCCCCCCCCACCTCCTCCTGATTCATTTCCCCTCCCCTCTCCTCTGCATCCTCCTCTTGATCTCTGCCCCACCACACCTTCCACCTCATCCTCATCCTCCCCACCTCCTCCTACTCCCTCTCCACGCACCTCAACCTCCTCCTCCTCCACTTCCTCCTATACTTGTCCTTCTCCTCGGTAGATGCCTCTACCTCCTCCTCTTTCGCACCTCTTTCCTCCTCTCTCAATCCCTTGCTTTTTCTTCTACTATTAATAACATCAATAACATAAATTCAACAACATAACATAATAAATAAAGTAAAATAAAAGGACGCTCTAAATCACATATTCAAATATAATAAATAAATGATTATTTAAATTTTAGAATACAATAATAAGAAATATTCATTATTGAATTTTATATTAATTTTAATTATATATAAATATAATTATAAATAATCCATCCATTATTTATAAACAATAAAGTCAATTATTTAAATATATAAAAAGAGATAAACAAGCATTGATCTTAAAAAAATCATCTCTATGACTGAGTATATACATAAATCATCTCTTAAAGAAACTAATTATTATTCAATCATATAATTATAAAATTTTGTTCAAAGCTTCAATTATTACTCAACTATATAATCATGTACTTATTGTATAACCTTTGATGAAAAAATTATATAATATAAATTTTATATCGTTTACGAGGAAAATTTATATATATCGTAAAAAAAAATTTTTTTTAACTTCGATTTTGTTCGATTGGAAAAATGTTATACATCTAGAAGGAATATTACATTATATAAAAGTGTATTCATCATATCTATTTATAGACATGGAATCTAATATAAATTATTATGTTCAAAATTAATATTGACTTTTTAATATCTGGATAACTAGTTTAGACAATCGATATGGAAACTACCCCGGTAAATTCTAGACACATATTAATAGCAGTATCAAAGGACGTCGGAGCGATATTAGAGGGGTTTTATGAAATTGAGTCGACTTGGAAGAGAAATATTTTTGACAACTCAGCCTCTCTATTTTAAATTTAACTTGGATTTAGGCTAGTATTAATAATACTTTAAAATTAGATTATAATTTAGCTAATTTTATTAATTCTTTAAATCTTAGTATTGTAAGATGTATCATGAGGAAAAAATTATTAT